>JANHGL010010069.1:0-23544 GCA_024611195.1 Ceyx melanurus | reverse complement strand
ACCAAAGTTATCATTAAACACATAGCTTTCTGCACTTGTAGCTCTGGACAGTCATATTAATCAGACAATATTGCCAGTGTGGAAAGGCAATAAAATGAAGGGGTGCTAAATGCTCCCGGGAAAGTGGTTATTCTGAATATATTTGCTAGCAATTGAAAATCCATCTCAGAGAGATGTTGCTCAAAAAATAAAATAAATAAGGGAATCAAATCTGGAAAGATTCCATCCCCATCTTGCTCAACTTTTTCCATATTTTTTTCTTTTTAATTCAAATAAAAAAGGGAAATCAGTTTTATCATGTGAAACCATCTGGTTCTGAGCATTTACAGCTTCTTTTCAACCTTTTCTCTGTATACAAGAAGATGCAAGTTCGGTACTTTAAAAAGCCACAGACTTTAATCACTGGGCTACAAGCATGGAGAGGAAGAAAAAGGCAACGCTGTAAGTCAACCATGAAGCAGTTTCCTCCTTCCTGTAACAGATTCTCACCAGTTGATGGAGCTTAAATGTTTTTCAGATGTGTAACCAGTGCAAAACCCCCTGATGTAGGGATTGCGTGTGAGCTGCTCTGGTGGACCCATCTCACCTCATCACCTCACGCTTGTGTGGAGAAACTCACCTTCTCCACACTCCCACGCCACTCCCCACACCCTCTGCTACCTCCCTCATTCATGATGTCACAGATTTCTCATTCCCAGACATGATTTGTTGGGTTTTTTCCCCAGCAATTTAGCACGTCACCTTCTCCCCTCCCCACCTTACGCACACAGGATGACTTCAGAGGCTGGTTGAGTTCACACACATGGCAGCAAACCACAGTTTTCCTGTTTTGGGGATTGTTTTGAGCAATATAAACAGCAGATCACATCACAACACAGCAAGTACCAGAAAATAACCCACTGCATAAACTATCTGAGTCAACTCATCTTGGTCAGAGACACATTCATCAGCCTCTGTCCTCAGGAGCCCTCCAGTTCTTTGTCCCTTCAGACAGTGTCCTGGTTTGAGGCTTAGAAATATATTTTCAACGAGAGAAAAACCACCCCCACCACATAATGCCAAAAAAAAAAAAGTAAGAGAAGGATGTCACCTTTGTAATTACTTTCTCTTCCAGTAAGATTAAAAAAGGAAGGTAGAAAGTACTTGGACAAAACTGGGAAATGAGCCCTTTTTCCTTCCCTTCCTTCCCCTCCGAGGACTCCTTTGCAGACTATCAAGACATTATTTTCTCCTTCAAAAAAACTGCACTTCTGGCAAACTCCATTTGGAGGCTGCCAAAGCCCATCCTGTGTCCATAGGAAAGGCAGAGGAGCAAGTGACACCTGCAAGGTGAACAACCCTGCCTCAGACAAAGGGTGCTGCAGCTGTTTTTCCCAGCACAATCATCCCAATTTCCTCCTCAAGAAGGGTTCCTGTTGAAACCGTTTGGAGCCAGGCCAGCTTGCCTGCTTCTGCAGAGCCAGGTGAAGCAGCTCAGACCCTCTCACCAAAAGCAGAGTTGCCAGTGTTATTAGGCAAGTCAAAATTTCAGCCAGACCTCTTATCACCTCTCCCCAAGCCTTTGATATGATCAGCAACAAGTGACAGAACATTCAATGAGGAACAAGGAGCACAGGAGCAATTATATTTTCTAGTGAGTATTTAAGCTGTACTAAACAGTACAATAGCATTTAAAATGGCACAGATGCTGCAGTACTTTTGTTCCCACATGTTGGCAGACCTTCCTTTCTTTGAGGCCATCAGAGTCTCAGAAGTTCAGTACTTTTCCACTGAGAAAGTTCCCACTGGCATCAGCAATTTAAAACCAAGATGGTTCTTTTCTCCAAGAATCAGGAAGGTAAAAGCTGATGGTGCAGCAGAGCTAGAAGATTTTACCGGTCTCAAACTAAGATAGTTCCAGCTGCCTCTGTTGTATCTTGGTGCTTTTTAATGAGCTCCATAGGACATTTGGAATTCTCAGGTTTAGAAGTCTTTCTACAACAAAGACAGATCAGCTTTCCCCACTGCTGCACTGAGGTCCTACAGCAACCCAGCAAGCACCAGTTTTCTTGGACAGTACCTTTGAATTATTTCCCCATGCTCAGCTCTTCCAAGAGCTGGTAAATCCTGACCAAAAGGAGCTGCAGTCTGAGGGAGCCTCGGGTGACAAGGGGCATTTTGCTCTCAGTTCAGTCCTGCTAAACATTTAATTAAATCTCATCAGTGCCAATAAGCAGGATCCCAAACCACCACCTTTCACCTGTTTCTCAGCTTGCTCACATTTTCTGTCACCAAAGTGGGGCCAATGTCACCGTGGAAGCAAAGGAGAAAAATAAGAGAAAAATTCCTTTTTTGTACAGTAAGTGAGCTGCACAAACTCAAACTGTGTTTGGAAGTGAGAGGCTGATCACACACCATAACATGCTCAGTTGGGGATGATGCTGTCTGCAGCATTTCCAGGTGCAGCAGCAGTGCCTGGGCTGGGAAACACACTGGATTTGTTCCCAGCAGCTGGCTGAAGACACCATCTCTATGACAACAGGCAGCTTTTCCCTCACCTTGAGTTGCTGTTCCTCTTGCAGAGCTCTTGAGTTTCTATAGGTCTATGTAGACAACATACATACAGACAGCAGTCGTTCTCTTTGGCACAACCAGTTTGAGGCATGTGCTGCAAGGCTGGTGAAATACACAAGACAGCCTGGGCTTGGCCCTGAGCAGCACCTCTCCTGTACATCTAGTTTTTGCTTATTCACCAAGGAAGGGCACAATGCACCAGGACTCCTGTGATGAGTCAAAGAACACAACAGTCCTACACAATAGCTGGAAGTATTAACATCTGTCTTCTGAGAATGAGATCCTGGTGCCAAACACCTTTGATACAGAAAGCTTAAACAAAAAAAGCAGACATCAAAGGAAGATGCAAATGAAAAATTAAAATGTTTATTCTGTGCAAGTGTCCAGTCTTACAAGTCTCTCAGAACAATAGCAGCCTTCAGTGCTTCAGGTGGAGCTGCTGTTGATCAGCTGCCCAAACAACCCCTCAAAGTCAATGTCATGATTCTGGAAGGTTACATCAAGCCCCAGGTCTCAGATGCCAAACCACAGCCCTGCTCATGCAGTTACAAACTGGGAGGGAACAATGTTTAAGCCATGAGTAGTGTTTGTCTTCAATGGACACATCTGTCAGCAGTAAAGGATGACTCAGGCTCATTAGCCCCCTTCTCATTAAGTCTCCTCCAGGAAAAAATTTCCCCCATTGTTCAGTAAAATTCCTTTCAAGGAGGCAGAGATGGAGGAAGGGAAATTCCAGAAATCCTAAATTAAGCCTTTCTAAGAATTCACACAATGTTTGTTCATCTTCCCCACTGGAGTCCAGCTAGAATACAGCTACTTTTGACAAGGGATTTTGGAGAGGAAGATTTGGGGTTTTTCTGGAGGCTTCCATACTGCCAAAGCAGCTGAAAGTTAACCCACCACTGCAGCTGGAGGAGAAAAGGCTGAGTCAAACTCACTCTTGTCCAGTTCCAGCTCTGCTAGAACACAGGTAGGACAGAATCCTCACTGGTTTGGCACTTGATTGGTAAAACTCCAGGATCCACTGAGTGGCCAAACTGTGTGTGGGGGAAAAATTCCTATTATAATGCAATGAGGAAGAACAAAAATACCCAAGTTAAACTTTAAGCAACAGTCTTCCTGGGGAGCACTCACACAGCCTTACCTTGGGTAACATTTCCCAGTGAATGACTCCATTGTTTATGGAGTGACAATATTGTTTGTCAGGGTTAAGAAATCTCTCCATAGCTGAAAGGAAAAAGAATCAGAGGGAGCAGCTGGCTCCAGGCAGAGACTATTACACAAACACATGAAGGAGCAAGTGCCTCTGTGGAGAGGTTCAGTTCATGGATGTCTAGAGAAGGCACAGCTAATGAGAAAGTTACTGCTCCACTGAAGGACAACTCAAAAAAAACCCCAAACTAAAAAAGTAAGAAATCCAAATAAATCAAACCATGCAAATCCCTTTCCAAAGCAGAAAAAAAGGTAGGGAAACAACGTAACAGCTGCTGAATCAATAGTATTTGCAACTTTTTTTTCCATACCCCTTATCCTCTAAAGGATGTGTTATTGTTCTCAAAATTCCCAGAATCATTTGGTAAAGAAAAAAGCAACTCAAACCACTTCAGTGTGGTTCAGCAACAAAAAGCCACTTAATACTATTTATGGTAATGAACACCAAGAACTTTAATTAAAATTAATTGAGCTAAATGGAGTGTATAAATGGTAATAAGAAAAAAAAATAAAAAATGAGGTAGGATATTATCAGGAAGGGACAATTAATAGCAAAGAATAGCCCACGAGGAGATCCCTTTAACAGCTATTTAACCTTTCAGACTGGCAGAGTCAATTCCAGCTGCTGAATTAACTGGGGACCATATAATAAAATCAGAGAATAGTCTTAAAACATCAGCTCCAGCTGACATTTCAGTGCATAGCTTGAGATGCAGCAAGATTTCACACATTAATAGGTTTTGGCATTCCTTGCCTTTCAGTTGGTTAAAATTAATTAGTTGCAACTTATTTTTGGGGGGTATTTAGCAGGAAAGGTAGAATTCCATTTGACCAAGCTGATCCTAATGTGAGATGAGGGGGCTTGTGATCTACAGGGGCTCCAAGAACTCATTCAGCTCAGAAGTGCTAAGGAGATAGTTGGGTAGAATTCAAGTTGTTTTACAACAACTTAAACAGTTTACAGCTGGAACTGATCTGGCTGCTACTGGAGTGCCCTGAAAAGGCTGTCAGGAGACCCTGCCCAGACTGCTGATTGTCTGCTTCTATCTGAACACACAGAGCAGTGGCAGGAGCTTCAGTTTAATGGAAACTCAAGGAAAAAATGTGCTATCCACTGATGGAATTTGTACAAGTGAGGAAGGATTGTTGATGGAAGCTCAGCCCTCAGACTGAGCAGTCCAGACAAGCACTGGGAATGACTCACTCTGCTGTGCAGTTTTGCAGGAGTCTCAAGCAGTAAATACACTCAGGGTTTAGACCCTACCCTTGAAGTTTTAAAGCTTCTTCCATCTCATTATATGAGATTGATAGTCTGGAATCAAAGGGAAGACCAAGAAGCACCTAGCAGGAGTAAATTCTACATATTGCTACCTTCCAGAGGGACAAGGGATTTTGTGCCACCTGTGTTTCTGGTACAAGAAGGTATCTCAATTTTGCCACACAGGAGGCTCTCAAGCCCGAGCAGCCATGACCAAAGACTTGAGCTTAGAATTTTGTAGAAGTAGCAAAAAGTAGTGTTTTCATGCACAAGCAAAACTGGCCTGTCTTAAAATTGCCTTGTAGGCCTCAGGTGTAGGGCAGCAGCTCAGCCAGCAGCAGGAGGGCAGCTGTGTTACCTGATCAGAAGTCAGAGCCAGTCTCTCACCTCTAGCACAACAGCCTGGTGTCCACTTGGGTGGTGGCCTCAGCACACAGAGGGTCAGGAGGTTTTCCAGCTTCTGGAAGCACTGTGGGGTATTTTCAGGAGCTGCTCATAGAACCTTCTAACATAGTGTAAAGTTTAGTTTGTATAAGAGCAGAGCTAGAGTCAAGAGCCCAAGCACCCATCTCCAGTCACCTAGACACGCAGAAGAAATCTGCTCCTGTAAGCTGGGTGGGAATCCTGGGAGGAACTTTGCCCTTTCAGTCCTGGCCAGTCTAAAATGTGTGTTGTAAGCCAGTTACCAGTGGCCTTGGATACAAAACAGAGTCCAAGCCTCTATTCAATTGCCATTACTCTCCAGCTCTACTTTTTGGCACATAATAAGGGGAAGGAGGAAAAAAATAAACCCAACATAAAAAGAAAACACAAGACAAACCTTCCTTCACAATCCAAACAGCCCCCACACCCAGCACAAGGAACTGACTGGAAAACAGCATCACTGTAGCTAAGCCTGAGGCCAGTCCTGCTTCACTTCAGCAGCATGAAGCCCACTGAGCTACTTACACCCTCTCTGTTGATCCAAAATACTTGTGCAAAGGGCACAAATACAACCCAAGAAGCATCAGCACTGCCCCATGCTTTCTGCACTGGCCCCACCTCTAACACAATTGCAACACCCTAACCCTGTTAGAAACAGAAAGAGCTTTGACTGTACCTTGCCTTCCAGATAAATAGACTTAATTACATTATTCCCTGCACTATTTAAACTTTCCATAATTAATGGACTAAGGGAGGCAGATTTTCAATCTTTCTTCAAAGCAGTTTTATAAACAGATCTGGATTTTAATGTAGCTTTATTTAAGCATCTGAACATCACCAAATCCAGAGCCCAGTTAACATTGTTCATGATTTCAGCATGTTTAGCATATATATTTCATATCTTACATCTGATGAAGAAAGCCACAGCACATCTTATTGCCCCAACATCCAAGGGATCACCAGGGTTTGCTGAGCCAGGGCACTCACTGGCAGCTTTCCGGGGACCACTCTGGAGGTGGCTGCAGCTTCCCACCCATCCTGTACATGTGGGAGACCTCCAAACTTCTCACACCTTGGCTCACAGCTCTCCATCCTGGAGCCAACCTCTCCATCTGATGCAGTGTTACAACCAGGACCTGCACGTCCTTCAGCCTCCTCTTCCTTCTGATGGGAAAGTGCAGATTTGGGGTGTGTGGTTGACCCATCTGAACCACCCCACCCTACGGACATGATTATCAGTAGCTGTTACAAATTCTCTACCTCTGACAGTGCAGAAGGTTGGAAGTTTTTTTTGTCAAACACCACCAAACAGGTCAGACTTGTTCCAGTGAAGCCTGCTCTGTCCCAGGGATCCACTGAGGATTCTCATACTGATCCTTAACACTGAGGGAATGAAAAGAGAAAGAAATAGGAGGACAGGTTTCTTTTCCAGCACCAAATTCAATCAGCATTAGCCTCTTATTTAGGTCAAGAGGTGTCACAGGAACTGACAGCTGTTAGGAGGACAGGAGAAAAGCACAGTCAGGCAGCTCAGTAGACTGCATTACTTAAAAACACTGGCAAAGCAGCTAACAACTTAATAGGGGGAGGCAAGAAGTGCAGAGGAAACTTGACTGTTCCTCTTCAGCACCCCCAGGAGACACCCCAACACACTGGCCAGCTCTGTGTTCCTATCTGATATGTGAAAATACCAGGAATTTAAAAGTAGCTTAAAAAAAACCCAAACCAACTTTAAAAGCCAGATTCTGAAGCAACTTGATGCTTTTGGGAGAGTAGATTAGACAGTCCAACTGCTTTTTATGTGGATCTTTCTCCCACTTGCACTGTAATCACCCATTTCAGAACAGGCTAAAGCTCTGGAGTTGTCAGTTAGTGCTTCCAGCACATCAGCTGGAAAATGATGCTACGTGATCTACTCATCAGCACAAGTGACTTGAAATTGTTCAAATAGTGCAATCTTAAATGAGCAGATAGAGTTTGGGGTGTTTTGTTCCCTCTCCAGGAGCAGAGGAGAAGGTGTGGAGTACAAAGGGGAAGACAGAAAAAAAAAAAAAAAAAAAAGGAAAAAAGATCCTGTTTTCAAGCTGATGTGTGAGATAAGTTCATCCCCAACATGCTAATGCCAGCATCTAGATACAATCAGCTGTCTGTATCCTACCCCACCCACGGTGGGGCCTCACTGACTGAATCCAAGGAGAACAGCACCAGGTCTCACAGGTTTGTGTACCTGGTCTACCTTGATCTCTGCTTGCAGGACACTGGGAATTCTCAGTCCCTGCCACACGAGCCCCACTTGGAGCAATGCAGCAATCCCAACATTTCATTTTCCCCTCCATTCAGAGGTCATTTCTCCTCACCAGCATCATCCACCTCACCCCACTGTCTGTCCAGAACGGCAACACCTCCCACTCCCACCAGCCTTTGCTCAGAGGCCAACTAATCTGGCTTCTCATCCTGCACCTGAGGCAAGAAGCCACCTCATCCAGAGTCATCTTTGTTCAGGGACTCCTTGGCTAGGCTGGGAGCGATCGAGGGGAGAAAGGGGAAGATCCGGGGAAAAGGGGACTGGAATGGCCTTTTGTTTTCTTCTAGTTAGTCAGAGGCTTTTCCCTTTTTTGTTTCCAGGGGCTCAGGCTTGCTCTTTGTCCGCTCTCCAGAGCCTTTCCTTGACTTCCAGGGGCAGAGTGTTGAAGAGATCCTCCTCCACCACCAGCCCGCTGCGCTTCAGCAGGGGGCAGTCGCCCAGCTCCACGGGCAGGCACTCCAGGCGGTTCCCCCGCAGCTCGATCTGGGACAGGTTTGTCAGCTCCCCGACCCGGGATGGAAGGGACTGCAGCACGTTGTTTCCCAGGTTCAAGGTTCTCAGCTTCCTGCACTGGAACAGCTCTGGTGGGAGACTTTCAATCTGGAAAGATCAATCAATGAATCCATCAGTCACAGGCAGAGACACCAGTAAACAGGACACATGCTCTCAAGACCAACACACACAAAGCTCCAAGGTTTACAGAGCATTGTTCTCAGTCACCCACAGCTCCTGAGTGAGCTCCTGTTTTGCACCATAAGGAATATTCCCAAAGGAAAAGCCATGACACCATGAATGTGTGGATTCCTCTTTCAGACTATCACATTAGTTACAAAACAGCCCCAACAACGGTGGCTAAAGCAGACAGTGCTGTCCTTGGTGATGTCAAGGACCAGACACCTGCACTGTCACATGCTCCCAGCAGCATTAGTTAGCTTCTTCCCATCCCAAACACCTTCACACCAGCACTGGATCCCAGCTCCTCTGCTTTAAGGCAGCCACTGTACACTTGGTATTGCACCAAAGTCCCTACAGACTGTTAGTGTTAGTTTGGTTTAGGAAGGAAGCAATGTGCTATAACACAGTCAGCTTCCCAGAATAGCACACTGGGACCAGTCAACTCCAAGCCTCTTAAAACTGCTGAGCTAGGAGAGGACATCTGAGAACTCCTGGTCTTGGGAGGCCAGTCCTTGTGTTCTCTGCTCTGTTTACTATAAGTAACCAGGGTGCCAGAGCCCCAGGGCAATGGTGACCTTGCCCAGGGACCTGCAGGGGATACAAACAGCTCAGCTCTTTCCCTGGGTTCTCACCACCTTTTGCCTCAGCACACCAAGGCTTCTGCATTAGGGATTTTCAGAGTGAGATGGGTGGTCCATACAGATGCACAGCCATCCAGCCTGTCAGTGCTGGGAAAACCAAGTGACCAGTTATTAAACTGGGCTAGCTGAGCAGCTGCTGCTTGTCTGCCTTTGCCCTTCAGGGGCACAACACAGACCTGAACTCTCAGGCACCAACTTCAGAACACTGGCTGGAGTTTCAGGAGCGAATCCTGCAATCCTGAACAGAGCACCTCCCTTGTCAGAGTCAAACCACACCAGAGCTGCTCTGTCTGCCTCTCCCCAGCCACCTGACAGCAGCTGCCTGTGAACACATCTGTCCAATAGCAAGAAGGATCTGATATATGACAGGGAAAACAAGGATTGCTGCTGGACAATGCTACTGCACATACCCAGAACCACCCAGGAGCCACTAATTAGATCTGTCTGCAATTTGCAGTTGTATTAGGGCTGTTTGTGACTTGGGGTGATGGACTCCAAGAGAAAAAGAGACTCTCAGGACTCTGCAGAGAGAATGAATGGCCAGTTCAACAAGCCACTCAGCTCATCAGTCTGTGCAGTCAGACTGAGCTTTAAGAAACAAAGTCTAGAGATTAAAGAATCCCCAAGACAGGAACAAAGATTCAGGAAAACACATGGATACAGTTTGCTTTAAGCAAATAAACACCCTCAAACACAAACCAAGAAACAACTTGCAGTAATTGGGCAGCACAGCACACTTGGGCATCCCCTCTAACCTGCCCTGCACTTAGATATTAAGGCTTAGACTGAACCTACCTGGGATTACACAAGAAACCCCACAGCCCTCCATAGCAAAGGGCCATCACAGTTCCTCCCCTCTGAAAGTCAAGGAATGGCCACAGTTCACACTTCCACATCTACCTGACTGCCAACTGCTAAACCTGGTTTAGGTCACTGCCCTGAGGACACTGCAGCAGATTGCTCCAAACTCCCCAGAGTCACCTTTGTGGAACAAGACAATGCATTAGAAGAACAAAAGCCATTTCTCACAAGTCTGTCCATATCCAGCTACTCAGGAGACGCATGTGTGCTTAAGACCAAACCATGGAATATCCCCTGGAAAAGCACTCTAAGCAAAGCTGTAAACCACACACCCCCGCCCTAGATGGCTGCTGCCCTCCGTGTACGTACACATCTGAGGTGTCCAGGCTTTGTGCCTTGCTCTAGATAAAGACAGTTTCTCAGATGTCCATTTTAACCCCTAAACTGATGTCAGTCTAGAGTTTGAGCTTCCAGCTGCAGAGAAGCAACTGACAGGCAGGATTCCTACACAGCCTCCACTTAGCACCCGGCAGCAGTTTCACTGTTAAGAGAGGAAATGCTGCAGAACGCTGGAGCTGCTCAAAGAAAGGCTTGGCCCTGGAGCTATCTGCAATGTTTTGCCTTAGATAAGCCCCTCAAGAGAAACAAAACTTGATCAGTTAAACAGAATGACAGTGCCAGGAGTATTTCACCCACCATTGTAACACGTTTCACCACAGAGATAACAAAAGGCCAGAGCTACTCACCGCAGCAACTGCTCAGCTCCTTGCTCACTTACCCTGTTGGCTGTCACAGCCAGATTCTGAAGGTTTTGAAGAAGCCCAACATCTGGTGGTATGAAAGTCAAGTTGTTGTGGCTGAGGTCCAAATACCGAAGCTTTCGGCAATAGAAGAGCTGGGTTGGGATCTTCTCTATCTTGTTACGGTTCAGGTAAAGTCGTTCTAGGTTGGTCAGGTTGCCTATCTGCATGGGGATGTAGGCAATGTGGTTGTACCACAGTTTAAGGCAAGTGAGACGATGTAAATGCTGGAAGCTGATGATTTCCTCAATGGTCTTTAGGTTATTGTCCTTCAGGTCTATCTCCTGCAGGTTGTGGAGGCTGAAGATCGAGTGGGGAATGCGCTCCAAGTCACAACGGATCAGCTCGAGCTCTGTCAAGTTGACCATTTTCTTAAGGCTGTTGAGAACAATGAGCTTGGTGCCCTCGTTGTTGATGGAAAGCTTCTGAAGATGCACACCAACATCTGTCACCACCTGCGGCAGCTTCGTGAGGTTACTCTTCAACCTCAACACCTTCAGCCTCTTCAGCTCTCTCAATCCATCTATCACAATGTACCTGTTGTTTTCTGCGCTCAAATTCCCCGTCAGGTGAAGCTCCTCTAGTGTCTTCAGGCTATAAATCCAAAGAGGAATCTCCTTGATGTCAGTGAACTTGATGTGGAGAGATTTCAAATTCTCCCTCAAGAAGGCAAGGGCTGGAGCCTCAATTTTGGCAGCTGTGTGATAGAGCCACAGCTCCTTAAGGCTGGTGAGCTGAGCAATGCTTGGGGGAATAGTGACATCAGGGATGAGCTCCAGCTTCAAGACTTCCAGCTCGATGAGGTCGAAGACGGTGTCGGGAATGCCACTCAGCATGAAAAGATGCAATTCCAGCTTATCCTGGGAGTTCTTGGTGATCCTCTGGCGCAGCTTCTCCAGAGTCCACTCGTTGTTGAGGTTCAGCTGCCGCAGTTTGTTCTCACTCACCTCTGACAGAAAGACTGCAAAGCGCTTGGAGTAGAGGGGGTCGTACTGATCGATCAGGTGCAGCATAAAAGCAAAGTCATTTTTCACATCAGGGATGTCGCTGTAACTGCTCTCCTCCCGGATGGACTCAAAGGAATATTTCTTGAGGGATCTCCTCAGCATCCACCAGAGCGTGTACATGCAGATCAAGCCGTAGAATATCACCAGGCTGATGTAGAAAGATGCCAGGATTTTGAAGAGCGTGGCCAGGGGGTGAGCGCAGCGGTACATCCTGTAGCCGGTCAGGCTCTCGATGTCCACTTTGCAGTCAACATCAAACGTGATGTTGTTGACGTAATAAACAGTGTAGCAGATAATCAGGATGAACTTGATGACTTTGATGATGGTCTGCCTCATGTATAGGCGATAGACTATATCTCCCTCTTCCACGTGTGTGCGGAACTTCTTCACCTTCTCGAAGAGAGCTTTGGCCTGCTCGCCTTCCTTTTTGTCCAAGACCCCGGTTTCAGACCGGTCCACAATCCCCTGCTCAATTCGAGACTTGGTTCTCTGCAGCATGGGAACTGTGGCTTCCACATCCTCACTGACCGTGGAGGATTTCTTGTCCATGGAGCCGTTCATCTTCCCGAACGCCGGCTTGGTATCGCTCTCCTCCACCACCGTCTCAGACAGAGCTCTCGTCGTCCACGGGGAGTCAAAACACTTCAACAAAATAGACACAAAATGTTCCAGCTTGGAGCTGGTCCTGGGAAATTTGAACCAGAAGTTGCTGCAAGCTAGGAAGATGAGAGTGTGCAGAAGCACCAGGTAAGGAAAATACTTGGCAAACCAGTGAAGGCGGTTCTCGTAGCACACCGCGTCCACGTAGTTATACTGGTGCCGGTCCAGCTCATACCGGATCCCAGTAGGCCCCGTGTCCTTGGAGGGGACCAGACTGGAGTTGTAGTAGGTACGCTCGGGGCTCGCGGCCGTCCAGCCTCTGACCGAGTCATTGCAGGAATCTTTGGTGACCCATTTACAGGGCAGACAAATCATTTTGTCCTGGGTGACCTGCAGCGTCCCCCCGAACACGGCGATCATCAGCATGACGATGGAGATGTAGTCGGTGAAGACATCCCACCATGGTTTCAGGATGCGGTAGGCCGGCTGCGTGTCCGCGAAGTAGCGCAGCTCCGTGACCGGAATCATGGCTCAGCTGGAAGGAAAGCAGGGGCACAGCAGGAATTACTCCCTGATCTGCTTGCATAGAATCATTCCGGTTGGAAAAGCCCCTCGGGATCATCCAGTCCAACCATCAGCCCCGCTCAAAGTTCACCCCTAAACCATGTCCCTTAAAACCACATCCAAACGACCCTTAAACACACCCAGGGGTGGTGACTTAGTCCCTCCCCGGGCAGCCTGTGCCAGTCTCTGACCACTCTTGCAGTGAAAAATGCTTCCCTTCTGCCCAGTCTAAACCTCCCCTCATGCAGTTGGAATCCATCCCCTCTGATTCTGTCACTAATGACCTGTGAGCAGAGCCCAGCACCAGCCTCTCTACAATGTCCTTTCAGGTGCTGTAGAGAGTGATGAGGGCTCCCCTCAACCTCCTCTTCCTCACACTAAACAGTCCCAGCTCCTTCAATAGCTCTTAATCAGATTCATTCTCCAGGCCCTTCCACTCTCCAGTGTTGCAAGGCACTCACACTTAAAGAAAGCTCACAGGACAGAATCAAAACACCCCAACCAGAGCAGTATTTGGAAGCTTACTGGTTTACCCAGGGATTTGATTTCAGGCATGAAGGAGTTGCCCAGCACTGTTAGAAGGGATAAAATCCACACACAGCACAGTCCTCATGAGTTTGTTTTTGCAGAGCTAGAAAATAGTCAATTCTGCATTTGTGTGGTTCTCAGACTGCAGGGGCAAGGAAGGGGATTTGCTTACAATACAGTTATATTTCCTAGAACTCCATTGATGCAACTGAACATCACATTGAGAAAGTAAGCTGGAAACGAGAACAAAGTTGACTGAATCATCACTTTTCCTTCCATGTAAGTAGCTTTGGCTTTCCTCCTTTGCATTATTCTCCAAGGAAAGATTAGTTACTTGCCCTTTGATAGATTCAGTACTGAACTCCTGTAACAGCTGCTCTTTGCCTTATTTATTTCAGAAGCAGAGGAAGGGAGAGACATACTTAAAGAAGAATTCACTTCCCTGATCAGCCACTCCCACCTAGAGTTCATCCCAGCTGGGATTTAAGTGTCAAAGGAAATTAAAAGGTTCTGGGAAGCAGAGGCCTTATGGCAGTGCTTGTTCTGTCCTTCAGACTTCAGATGAAATTGAGCACGTCCTCCTCCAAGCCACAGAAAGCCCAGGAGCCCAATGGATCCACAGAAAACTGTGAGCCCACAGGATTCTCCTTTGTGACAGGCAACACAAGCAATGAGCATGAACTCATTGTCACTTGTTCTGATGCCACTGGAAAAGCAGTACCACCACACACTTGCTAGCAAAGTTCAGCAGGACAAGCACAAATCCTTCGGTCATCTTGAAACTCCCAAGAATTCAACTGTAAAGGAGGAAGAGCAGAAAACTCAATCACCTTCCCCCAGCCCATAAGACACCATTTGTACAGATAATCCCAACAATTCCAGGGGGCTGCAGAGGTAACAGCAGGTTTTGATGGACCACTGGCTGGGAGAAAGCTCTGACAAGCAGGGTGCCCACATCACCTGCTCTGGGGGAATTCAAATTTGTATTGAAAATTCATCACTGGCACAGAACTACAAAGGAAATCCTTCCTGATATGAACTCCAAAAGCTCCACATTCCCTAGGGACACCAAACACAGAACTCTATTCCCTGGTTTGCTGCTCACAACAATAAATGGTAAAATGCCAGCTTTGACTTAGTGCTACTTGGGAAAGCTGCAGCAACCAGAAGCTAGAGGGTTGGATGAAAGATGACAGCCATCCTCAAAACATTTGCCTTCAGCTGATCCAGTTCCAATACTACATAAGTCCATCACAAAAGACATTGAGCTAAAAGGGAAATAACTTGCATGCAGTTATGTAATTATTTTGGAGCAGGGAATTTTGAGACACAAAATGGCAATACCTGTTCAAGGAGTTCAGTAAAACAAGGCAGAAGAGCAAATACATTATTTTATCAAGCAGTAAACTCCTGGAATCCTGGCACAGGAGGCAGAAGCAAGGGATGAGAACAGCCACGTACAGCACTGGCAGGAGAAACTCCTGTCCTGCAAGGCTGCAGAGCAGCAGCAAAGTGGCTGGAGTTGCCTCTGCACAATCCACTGCATTGAGCAGATTAGGGCAAGAGGATTACACAGTCACAGGGAGAGGAACTGAATGCCTCCCTCTTCAGAAACACCAAAACAGGATATCATCCAATTTTTTTTTTCCTTGTTTGTTTTTTTAGGACCTCTACTACACCAGGCTAAGAAAACAAGACAATTTATAGAGAAACCAGGAAGTTGAGCTACTAAAAGATTTAAGAGTCAGAGCAGGACCCCTGACACAGTGCTGAACCCCAAGGCAAAACAAACAAGACAAGAACACACATGCCCTGTCACCCTCTGCATCCCTCCCACCCTCATCAGGCTGAGGGAGCAGAGTCCTGCACTGCTCCAGTCCAAAGAAGAGAAAGCCTGGAAAGCTTTGCAAAAAGAGATGATCAAAAACTACTGCAGCTCTCTGCTGGAGCAGCTACCTGTGGACATGGCTTGGCTGCTGAGAGACAGCTGCCCTGCAGGTGAGCACAGCTCCAGCTGCACCAGGCTCAGCCCAGGGGGGATTTGAGAGCCAGTCCCACTACCCACCACCCTAAGGCTCCAGGTGAGTCCAGTGGCAACCCCTCAGCAAGCACACATCTGTCTTAGACACTCTTCCCAGATGTGATGGGGAGCTTTTGGAGTGGCTCTTCCTGAACTACATCTAAGAGGTAACACAAACACTGCCTTGCCACTCATTGCTCCTGATCAGCACTGGCCAAGAGCCTATTTCTCTTTTCAGGAACAGGCAGTAAAAACACTGATATTGTTCATAAAAGACCTGCTCCCCAATCAAACAACTCATTACTCCTACCCCCCATAGAGGAAAAACACAAATATACATGTTCATCTCTTTCTCTCTCTTGCCTTGATGACAGTTCTTCCCGAAGATCATTCTTCCCTCCAGCTCCATCACTCTTGGAAGGGAAACTTTCAGGAATTGTCAGACCCTTCAGTTACTCCCAGTAGGCTAAGGAAACAGGGAAGATCTCTTCAGGAATCAGCATTTTCAGACTCAAGCTGCAGTGCTGGGCTGCTCGTTTTGCCCAATCCAGGAAACACCCAATTCCTTCCCAAGAAACTACCCTTGTGCTCAATTGGATTTGTATCTCAAGATAGCTAGGAAGGAAACCAACAAGAAATGAGCACAGCAGGCTTTCCAATTCTGTTTACCAGTTACCTGGGCAGGAAATCTCCCTTTACATTGTGCACCTATAAAACCAATTAAAAACTAAATTAAAAATTAAAAATCTGAGTGCCCCATGATAGTTGATTGCAGCTCAGTGTCAGCATTTAAACCCTAGGAGGGTGGAGCAGGAAATCTCCTGCCTTCCACTAACAATGACAGGGTCACAGGAGGAAAAGGACATTGACAGCAAGTCCCCCCTCCTCCTGGTGGTAGTGGAGACCCTGTTCTGAGTCCCAAGAGAGCAATAAAAGCAGAGGTCACCTTCACAGTAGCTGGAGTTTGCCATGCCTTATCTAATCTTACTCCCAGCATCTGCAGTAAAAGGGAAAACTGCCCACCAAGAACTTGAGAAAGTGGGAAAGTTGCACCCTCCTCACTCAGTTTCCCCATGCACATTAACCAGTTTCTGGATTACAGACAGACCATTTTGTATCAGATGCAAGTGTAATCTCTGGTTTGTGCTCTCCATTTTGTAATCATTTTAGAATGTGATTCTTGTTGCAACACTCTCCCTCCTGGATCAGAGCAAGCAGTTTTGCTCCTGAGGTTGATGACAACAGCAAACTGTGAGAAGTCAGATTCTCAGGGGCCACCTCTGTCACTTGACATCCCCCTGCACAGCAGGATTCTTCCCATAGGGACTGGGATTCCACCCACTAGACAGAAATCAAGCAGGTCACTGGAACACAGACTTTCCCAACAAATCCATGGGTGCTAGAACAGAATAATTTACACGGAATATGATTCTGGTGTAAGACTAGGAACAATCCTCACACGAAGACAGGCTGCTAAGAAGAAAGTTACCTCCCTTGCAGCCAAGACCAGGCCAAGCTCCCCAGGACCAACAGGCAGACTGCAGAGATTTCAAACCTCTGCTCTTTCCAGAACTCCAGTGTGCTTTGTCAGCAGGAAAGTGTCTACTGTGAAGAAGCTGCATTTGCTAAGTCACTTGTGTCATGTAGCTTCACTGAAGGCTGAGCACAGAGCACATGGAGTGAAGGAGTTCATAGACAGAAACTGGAGAGGAGACACTGTGTCAGAGCAGTCTTGGTGAAGAAGGATCCAAGCTCCTTCACATGTACCTCAAGTTGCAGGACTCTAGTTGGAGCCCAGGAAGAGTTGATTTGCTCCTGGCACAGTTACCTCTGCCCTGTGGAAGGCATGGATACTGAGATTTTGCAAGAGTGCTTTAGTCAAATTCCAAGACAAGCTGACTTCACTGAACTTGCACAAGCTGGTAGGTGTGAACATCTCTGCTTAAACAACTGTCAACTTCTCAGAAGCACAAGGAAGTAAATTTTCCAAGGGTATAATTAAATAGGTAGGCTTTAGGTATTGCATACTGAGGGGAAAAAAAGAAGATGATAAAATCTCCCCAAGTGTGTGTTTTGGGTGTTTCAGTTTTTGCATTCCATGGTGCTTGCTTTCCCAGCTACCACACACTCCCTGAGCAACCCCCAAGAAATTACTTCCCCTTTGAGGGTTTCAATTACACCAAAGCAGCACTGTTTTGAGCACTACAATTCCTACCCCATAGGGAACAACCCCAGGGCAGGGGTTGCTGCAACACCTGAGACTGCACAGGGAAAGACATGCATGCTAAAGCATCAATATCAGACAGCAGGGTCAACCCAGTCTAGAAAAACATGCTTTTGAAACCTTTTCACATTCCACATGTAGATGCCACCTACCTCTTCAGTGCCCACAGGTTCACCTGGATGTAACTGCATCCCACTGGGGGCTCCTTTTGCCAGCCACCACCCCTTCCTCAGCACTAATGCTGAGCAGGCTGGCAAAACAGGAGAAACAGCAGGTTCAGACTTATATAACCAGCCTGCCAAACCCACTCTGATCTTCAGCCAACCACAAGCATCACCAAGCACTAATCCCACATTTAACAGACACACCTGGAGGAGAAAGAATGGCTCAGGTTGGAAGAAAAGGGGCCATTCTGAGCACAACACACCTAGAGAAACCTGTCAGAACCAAGGTTAAATGTATCTGCCTGTCAGATGTCACAAAGCAGCATGTACCTTACTAGCTAGAGGCTGACAGAGCTGAGGGCTTGGATGCTTTCTGCAAACCCCAGGGCTCCTGGGCTATTCAACAAGCTCAAGGTATTACCAGAGCAAACACTGCAGAAGCAGCCATCCTCTGGTTTGGACAATCCCTCTACCCCAAAGCATCCAACTTAAACAAGGGAAGATTGACTTACTGTTGACAGACACCTGGCTGAGCAGTGCCTGAAAAATCCTGCCTGCAGCTGCTGGCCAATCTTTGTGGTGAGGGATGGAGTGAACAACAACAGTACCACTGCTCAGTCCCACTGGGTAGTTTGTCAGCTTGACTCATCCTTTGCTGAATACTTGATCCAGCCTCCTCTTTCCTCCTTTCTGTTGGCCATTCTGTTACTAATAGAGCCACAGGCAAAACAGGACTAACACACAAGGTCTCATGACACAAAGAATTTGTTTCCACCCCTTACTTCCAGGTCCTCCCCAGACCAGGGAAGCTCTCCCCACCTTTACTGGTGTGCAGCCCATAATGCAGATCTAGAGAAGCAGTCAGATATGCTCTATGTTGGATCTTCCCATTCTTTAGTTTCCACTACACACACTCCCAATCTCAGTGGCTTTCCTGCAAAGCAGAAGTCAAGCACTGCAGACAGAATTTCTTCTCAGAAGCCCAGAGACAGGAGCTGCTCATGTGCCAACAGCATCAGAGGTAGATAAGGGAAAGAAAAATCCTGGTGCTGTTGAGACTGCAGCCCTGATTATTGACGAGCTCCAACATGTTACAATAGGTTTTCAACACAGCAGAGCTTCCCCCCCCCAGCAGGCTGCCACCTGAAATCCTAAAAAAGGGCAAGACACAGAGCTCTTTGTTCAAAAGGCAGGAAATGCAAGAGCTTTACTGGTCAGAAATGGGACTGGGAATTTATTTGACTCCTCCCCTCTGTTTATTAGGGCCAGAATTAAGAGTTTAAAAAAAAAAAAAAAAAAAGGAGGCTGAAACAGAGCTGCTTTCAGGCACCCCTCAGGAAACCCTCAGAAAACCTTCCAAGCACATGGACACCACATGATCAACTGGAAAAGTCCAAGACATGAGATGGAACAACTCAGGAAATGTTGTCCTTTGCTATTTTGAAATAAACAGCAGTGAAGGCAGATGCCAAAGCCCTGACCAACCTTTATCTCCACATCAGGCTCTTCCTACATTAAATATATCCCTCCTGAGGGACAAAAGGCCTCCTGAAATAGCAAAGTGAACATGTGAAGCTTAAAGGGTAATCTACCATTTAGACTTGCAGAGCAATGGAACAGCAGCTGCCAGAACTGACACTCTTCACTCAGGGGAAGAGCCAGTGAATTCAATGCTGGGTGCAAGGTAAGCTGCTTTCCAGCAGCTGTATGCAACAGTCAGCCCCACCCAAGCTACAAGATAGAGCAGGATGAAGTGAACAGACTGGGGCACAACATCTTTACTAGCTCATGAGAAAGAAGAATCCATCTGCACTATGGAGAGCACTTTATCATCTTTACAGCTACCCATCAGGTGACTGTTCCTGTCAGACACAGGCCTGGCATTCTTTTTCTCACAGGCTAGTGCAACAGCTCCTGTTCACTGTCACACATGTAAGCCTGGTCTAACAAGTCCAGGGAAGAACATCTGCACTATCAGAGCAATCCACACGTTGGAGACCTGGCTTGGTCTGCTGCATTTTCTGACTTCTGACAGCATTTCTGCACAAGCTGCATGGAACTGAGCACAGTCTGCAGCTATCAGGATCACTGACACTTGCAGCAGGGACTGTGTGTCAGTGTCATACAGCTGTGTAAACTTAAATGCTATCAGATGACCTGTGAGTGATGCAAACCAGAGAAAAAGTCCATGTCAGCATATAAATTATGAATGCACATGGCCACGGGCTTCCTATCTAAAATTTATTTTCTCTTTGCCATAAAAGAGATCCTTCAAGGACAGAGCATTGGAGTTTGTCTTGTAAAAGTTCAATTCCTTATTCCAACGGGACACTGAAACACTCCCTTGTACTGACTAATGCAAGAGACTGTTAATTCTGTTAGTACAGATAAACACCAGGAACTTGGAACAGCCAGGACAGCTGCAGAAGGCTCTTCAGCATTTAATTCCAGCACTGAGGAGAGTCACAGAAAGAAGGTAACCAACTGTCTCCAGCTGAAGACAGGAGTGGTGGACAGAGCAGAGCTTTCAGGTATCTGACAATGGAGCAGGAAATGAAAGACTTTGGATTCAAAGCGGGCAAAAACTTCTAAGCAAGGCTCATCTCACCTGGCTGCTGACAGACTGTCTCAAGATGCATAAATCCATGGGTGTTGCCACAGCTGTTTTCAAGCTCAAAGAGATGAGCCAGTTGAGATGAAAGAAGATGTGCAGATGAGAGCAAAACAAGTAAAGGAAAACATCAGCTATCAGCAGAACAATATCTACCCTTGGTCTGCTGAAAGAAGTACAGAAGTATTTGCCTGTCCCACTCTGAGCCTTGCCCTCAGGACCATGAGCTCCAAACCAGTGCCTCTGACTTTCACCTCAGGACACTTTGTGACAGCCACTAATAGAGGACAGGCCACCCACCTAACCTTTCATCACCAAGATCTGAGAAAAGCAAAAGGCTTTTTTGAAAAAAGTCTATTTTCGAAAAGACTTGGGGAAAAAAAACCACACAAAGGAAGCTTACAACACTGCAACTGAAGAAGTTATTTTTTAATCATTATCAAAACAACAGCTCTGTATCCTTCCCTCCTCCTATGAGGGAGCCCTACACAAAACTTCTGAACCCTTCTCCTCTGAGCCTCCACCACCACTCACCTGACATTGCACCTGCCTAGACACCAGCCAGGCTCAAAACAGAAGTGAGCTTTACTGCCTTTTTAAAATACTCTACTGAACAAAATCCTTCTCTAGAATGCAAAAGCTTCCAATACCCTGCTCCAATCACCCAGCAGTAACACAGTAACTTAAACATTTGACCTCCACTGCTTATTTAAGCAAATAAAAATAGTATCAGAAAACCACAGACCATCCTTCTGAATCCCTGCAGCACTTATTAGAGTGTAATCAACTTGAAGCACTCAGTAAATCACCATGGGAAGGCTTCACGCACTCCACATTTCAAACATGGAAACAGGAGCTTTTAACCCATGGCTCCTGGCATACGGGGAGGAAATATTTATGCACATTGTCTGAACTACATGAATAAAGTGGGGGCTTCCAAACACCACGAGAGGATCAGAATGAAAAATATGAATAAAGTGGGGGCTTCCAAACACCACGAGAGGATCAGAATGAAAAATAAATCAGTGCACTGCCAGAACACCAGACAAGTCTTTGGGATACTGGCAATCTGGGAGCACATCTCATTGCCCAGAACACAGCCAATCTGGACAACCTTTCACATCTTGAAGATAAGCACAGGATTCTGCAATACTTTTCATCACCATCCCAGTGAAGAACCAAGGAAGCAGGGAGTTTCTTGTAACTAGTTTCTGTCATTGCCTAACTGACACCCACATGGGTGACAAGTCAGTGCATTCCTCAGAGTTCCCTGTGAAACACTGCCAGGAGATGGCTACAGGGCAACACAACCAGCACCCCACCGGCAGGGGAAGAGCACCCACCAAACCCAACATCTCCTGCCACTTCTCAGCTGCTCTCTTGTTAGGCAGCAGTCACCAAACCATTTACTGGACAGCCTCCAAGTGTTCTCTGTTCAGTGCGTTGAGAAGTCAGGGTTTATGTGACCAGAGCTAGATCTATGAGTCATATGTAAGAGTCAGTCTACTTTGGACAATGCTCTGTTCCTATTTTACACTTTTTCCATCTTCAAGCTGACTAAGGGCTAGAGAAATTTGTTAGCATCCCACCACTGCCCATTTCACCCTCTGACCAACCATCTCTTTGCCTTGCTCACCACTCATCCCTGCCCTGTGCTTTGCAACTGTGTTTACGTAGCATCCTGGTAACCTTCAGTTTTTTGAGGGGCTTTGTTTTGCCACTCAAGGTGCAGCCTGGAGCCCTTACCCTGCAGCTGGGTTCTGCTATCTGCACTTGAGTCCTCTGTGCTGGAAGTGGCTGATGCTCACACGTGCTGGATCCCGGGCAGGTGCTGAAGCGTCGCATTCCCCACACGCCATGGGAACAGCTTCCCTGGAACAACACACACTGTCAGCAAAGATGATGGGATCCAGCTAAGAGAGAAAGCATCACATACGAGGGTGGTAAAGGACAGCTAAGAATCAAGGAGGGGCACTGGGAACAGAGACAGCCTTGGTGTCTAGAAAGATGGTAAAAGCTCTAAGAGCCAAACAAAACTTGGAGGAAGGAGGACTCTCCAACATCTGTCATCCCACCAGAGGTTACCAAAAAGCAGGTGCTGCAGACCCAGCCATAGGAAACACTGAATATTACAACTAAGACTAAAGTGGCAGGGACAGATTAGCCTGAAAGAACAACAATTTTTGGTTTTAGACAGGAAAGGGGATTTAATGGCTTTACTACCTATTTTCTAATCTGAAAAGCCTAGGTTGGTTGATTGGGTTTTTTTTAGTATTACCATCAGCAGTATCTGAAAACACAAACCATGTCCCTTCTGGATTCCAGCAGCTGTCCCCCTTCCTCAGCACACACATCCACCAATATCTATCTTTAAACTGGCAAGAACTTCACACCACCGGCAAGAATTACAAGTTGGTTTGTTGGGTTTCCCCCCCCCCCCCTTGATTCCTGCCAGTCAGTGTGGGGCATGGGAAAAAGAGACCCAAGCTTTGGGAGATCTCTCCAGCCTCCCAGCTACGCAGGAGGGCTGCAGAACGTCAGAAAGCGTTTGGCAACAACAGGCAAAAAATAAAAGGGAGAGACAGCACTGGGGGGAAAAAACAACCCAGCCCCAAATAGAACAACTCCATAGCGGAGAGGAAAACGCTCCCAGAACACATTCCTCCGGATCCCAAAGTTAGGAGCAGGGATGACAGATCTTGAAGCAACCCCCTTGCAAGCGACCAGCCCGACTGGAGCCGGGACAGGCTGCCGCAAAGGGAACGCGTAACGGAGAGGACTCCGTGACCTTCTCTCCCCACAGCTCCCCGCAGGCAGCGGCCTCAGCACCAGCGCAGCTCGGCACCCGCACCCAGCCCCGCGGACCCGCCCCGCCGCCGGGACACGGCAAACAGCCTCCGTAGGACAGAAATAGCCCCCGAGCAGCTGCCAGGTAACCAGCCCTTGGCGGGGGAGGGAGGTCCCGCCGCGGGGACACCCGGCGCGGACACACGGACGTGGCGGGGATGTGAACCCACCTGCCCCCGGCCCCGCCTCGCCCCGCCGCCTTACGGGGCTGGGACGGCGGGGACCCGGAGGAGCGGAATCGCCGCCGAATTAGTCAGCAAATCCTCCCCGCACCACGGGGTGGCTCCGGACTCAGACACCCTCCCCCGGCC
>JANHGL010010068.1:41266-110586 GCA_024611195.1 Ceyx melanurus | reverse complement strand
CTAGGTGATCCTGCTCAGGCAGGGGGGTTGGACTAGATGATCTTCTAGGTCCCTTCCAGCCCCTAATTTCTGTGATCCTGTGATTTTGTGATTCTGTGTGAGCCTGCAGGACAGTGACCCAATCCCTGAACACTATGAGTAGCAATTTCTCCAAATTACTTCTATTAATTACAACCTTGCATGCTGTTGATGGCTATAATGCTGTAACCTTTTAGAAGTCTTGTTAAGTTCTTGGCCTCAATGGCTTTCCTGGGTTAATGACTTCCACATTTTAATCACATGTGAGAAAGTATTTCCTTCTTTTATGGCAGTATTAATATAGATGCCTGGCAACATCTCTTCACAGATGAAAGAAATATTTCAAAGAAAAACTGGTTTCCAGGCAGTAGGGAGAGAGCTTCAGATAACCTCTAAATTCTGTGTTAACAGCACAGGGACATGATACAGTTATAAATATGAGTCTATGAAATTCACAAGACTTCAGACATTACAGATACAAATTTTATATGAACATGGCAACTTAAAAATTCTTGGCTTTCTCAGTATTTCAAATATTAGAAACATGTTAACATGTAAAGAGTCCTGAAACAATTCCTGTGAAGAAACTTGAGAATGATCCAAGAAGTTTTAATTAAATGGAGAGAAACAAAACTATCAGAATGCTAAAGAGCATGAAAGTATTGCCAAATTGATTCAGGGATAACAGCACAGTTCAGATAACAGCAATTAACCTTAAGCACACATAATCAGTCTGCAAGCCTATACAAAATACTACACACATCATACAGTGTGCAAGCTTCTATTTAGAACTAAATTCAGTATCCTGGTTCTCAGAAGAGGAAGCCTACATATTAATGTGTGACTGTATTATGGTCTCTAATTCTTCTGCTTTTCAAGATTACTGTCGAGTTACCAACTAATGCAAATTTTAGCTGAAAAAGATACGTTTACTTGAATTTTCATTGTTGTGAGAGTTGGGTTATAATGCAGAAGTAGCCTGGGTTAGGCATGCCTAGCAAATGCAATAATCTTCACATTGAAAAAAAAATAAATCTTTCTTGTTTATAGTATGACATTGCTCCTCCAGTGAGAACTTTTGAGTTTCAACAAGCCAGCTGAGGTGGCTGCAATGTCACACGAATAAGGATCTTTACTTTTTTGTAGATGGTCTGGGATTACTGGGGAGGGCAGTGAGAAGTCTGGCAAACACTGAAAAAAAACCCAGCACAGGTCAGGAAGTCATTTCTGGGAGCAGATGTTTGTTCTAATTGCATTTACAGATGGCTGCCATACAAGGGGAATCTGAACAGGTACTCCACTCAGATCCATTTCCCTGTCATTAAGGCTACTATAAATGAAAAGCAAACCAACAAAACCAAGCAAAAGAACAAAAAATACAGTGAGCTAGTAGGGAAAATTCTGACATACCCAGGGCACAACCTAGGAGATACTCTATGACATCCTTATTACTCTTTTTGTCTCATTAGATTTTGACCTTTGCCTGTCTCATCCTGATATTTCACGTTTACAGTCTCTTTGCTAATGAAGACCACAGAAGTGAGGCAGCCCCTTCACACCATTCATCCCACCCCGTGGCAGGCAGGCTGTAGGAGCCCAGGCTCCTCCCCAAGGCAGCACAGATTTAGTTTCCAGAGCTCAAGCACCTGTCCCCAAATTGCTGTGAAGAGGGGCACAGCCTGTCTGGCCAAGCTCTACTTCAACAGGGGGCTGCATGAGATTTAGGATTAACTTCATCAGCAAAAACACTGGAGTTTGGTCTAAGACACAAGACACACTCCTGCCATTCCTCTCCCTCAGCTCTTCCTGTCCAAATGTCAGTCACTTCTCAGTTTCTGGACAACTACTTCTTTGGTTTTCTCCTTTGAAGTGATGTAAGTCAAACTGAAAATAACAGAGGCTTACCTACAGAACACTAAATATAGTAAAATATATCCACTGTGGAGCTGATTCATCAGCAGATCAGACATCCCTACACACGGAGCAGCACCATCCCTCAGAGAGGCAGGGGCTGGTAAGATTTATGTGATTTTCATTTGCAATATGATTTTCATTAGCAGACACATGTCTGTCAGAACTCTAAACCTCATACTATATTACCTTTGTGGCTGATATTAAACATGTGTCTGGAAAGAATCAAAAGGCAGTCAGTTGTCTTGAATGTGGGAAAATTTAAGATTTTTTTTCTTACTCAAATGTCAAAAAATATTAACATAACTTTGTACTTTATAAAGTAGAAAGACTCCCACACCAGGCAGTGTTCCATGTACCTGCAGTGATAAGTAGAAGCACTAGCTAGAATTTAGACCTATTAAAAAAAACCCCAGCACTCTTCTGGGAATTTCTTTTCCACGTGGAATACAGCAATTCCTCATAAAGAATGCTAGCAGCAACTTGTCATGCCAATCTTCTTTACAGTGCATATTTGGTTCTGAATCAATTCTAGAGAAGACACCAGGCAATATCAAGGAAGCTTTTAATTCTGCCCTAAAATTAAGATTATCTCCTTAACGCTGAACTTATATATTCTACAAATATATCCCTAGAAAATGGCATCCCATGAAATCACTAGGCAGATAACTGCAGTTATCTGGGATTTATCCTGTATACTACAATTTTTATTTTTTCTTTTACCTGTACATGAAATCATGTTGAAAGGCCTACAAGAAAGCTGGTAAAATGCAGAGCTGCTTGAGCTGTTCAACCTCAGTGGTGGGAGGAGAACCTTCAGCACCTCTTAGTCCTGCCAGCTTATGGGCTGCAATGCCATGCTGGCTCTTTCTCCTGAAATGAACAGGAGAGGCATTAGGATAACTTTAAATTTGTTTTTAAGTACCTGGGAGAGGAAAGAATAGCCACTGCACTTAGGAGGCACTTGTGTGATTTGATGTCTCTAAGACTTTTTCCTCTCCAAATGGCTTTGACCATCTCAGTAAGCTTTGGAATCACTCTGAGTATCTTTCCCCTTCTTACATATAATCCTTAACAGATTACATACCATTTACCAGCAGGGGAATATCTGAAGTAATACATCTATTTGTATAGCTGTGCCAGACATTCTTCCTATGCTCTTCCTGTGCTGTGTTTGTAATTGTATCTATCTTTCAAAAATTAAATTACGGGATAGTTAATGAAAATCAATTAAATTAGTCCTATGACAACACAGAGCAGCACCACATAGATGATATATTACAAGTTCATGATGGAACAATGAGAAAGTAGCAACAAAATACTGGCAAGACATTTCTGCATCCCTCAAAATACTGAGGAAGGATCGTCTAAGTTGCTTGTTAGAAAGGATGGGATGTGGCACAATGTGAAACAGCTGCTGCTTTGTAAAAAGACAACAGGGAAGCTAAAAAAAAAAAAGAAAAGAGAAAGCAGAAAGATAAAATGGATGCCAGTGTTGAAACCCAGATGTCTTCTGATTATTCTTAATGAAAAGAACATCATGGATTTTTTTTTTTTTTTGAGGAACAAGGGTGTAAAACATGTCATATTTCTGAAAGTGAAGGTTAGAAAAGACTGTGAGGGTTCAAATAAATACATAAATAAATATGCAACATTTTTTCAGAGAAATAATTCTCTTACCATTCAAAGTGTTTTGCTTTCCAGCAAAGATGCAAAAATCCTCAAACACATTATATGGTATATTGATGCAACTTCTGTCATTTACTCCAGCACATCCAATATACAGGGGTGGAGGAAGAAAGAAGTAAGGAGGAGGAAGGATGAAAGATATCTTAATGTTGAAGAAGGCAGCCACTATGAAGTATGATTAATTCACTTGCCAAACCAAATAAATGTGTGCATATGCACAGGAATTTTATCCCCATGAATGCTTACTAGTTTGCTTCTTACTGTAGCCAAAACATACATATTCTGAACAATGCATAAATGTTTCTGAAATCTGATTTAACTGACTTAATTTATCCTGGAAATACAAATTCACCACTGAGGACTGGAGGTCTGCAGGTAGGTAGGTATTCTCACTATTCTCAGTGAGGGGAACATAGGAAACGTTTAGCTATTGAAAAGCCATTGTTTTTATGCAGTATTTCCTGCAAAGTTTTTCTTCCTTGTGAGCATAAGCTCTCAGTTTATTGTTTGCACTTCTATCGTGCTTTTCAGACAAGCACCATTTAGCATTATCTGCCACAGAAGCATCAGCCAAGATGGGCATGTTTCTGCTCAGCTAGAGACAAGGACTGTGCCCAGCACAGCACCCATTCACACCTAACTCCAGAGGATGTAAAGGTCTGGAAGCAACACTGTGCTTTGAGCTAATGCTCTTCAAATGCTTCACAGCAAGAGGAGATTGTTCAGAGTAGGGAGTGAAAACCATCCAAGTAGATATTTCAAGAAAATGAGAATCAATTGATGCATTTAAATACAGTCCATTACTGTTCTGTTGTAACCAACCACTTAACCTTCTTTCAAGTATCATAGTATCTAAAGACTCATTAAATCAATTAACAATATGACACTATCAGGTCCTATTAGTAGCATACTGTGTTCTATCACAGTAACATTTCTTTTACCTCTTCAGTATAAAGCAATATTGTCAACATCTTTGCTATTTGAGTTAAAAACAGGATTCAGTTTTTATTTAAAGATGCTAAAGTTGACTGAAAGTTATTGAAAATAATACCTACCAATAGTAACTTACAAAAGAGTTATAACCAAAGCAACTGTTACTAAAACTATCACTTATTTTATATCTGTTTTTTCCCCTCCAACTGCTCTGGGTGTAAGCAGATAAGTTTATCTGAGCTCTAGCTGCACAGTTGCAGCTTGTTGGTTCGCTGTGGGTAACCAGCAATAAATTTATATGATCAAACCCACTGAGGCACTACTGAGATCATTTTGATCACAATGTAGGAAAAGAGCTAACAGAAATTTTATAGCTTTCAATAATCCTGTGTGTTCTGTAGACCAGTCATGTGAAACAAATAACTGATGATGACACTGTTTTATTATGGAAGATCCTTGCCAAAGTGAAGATCTACTAACTCAGGAAAGAATCATGGGTGGAAACTCTCTACTAGAAGCATATTATGCCTGAAACTTGAAATAAATAAACTCCACAGCATGATGTGAAAGCAGAAATATCCATTCAGCAGGCAAAGAGTGTGAGCTGACTTCTCAGTGCCACAGCCAGTATTTCCCCAGAGCAGAGGGAAGACCTGCCCCAGGCTGTATGTGGGTCCAGGTCTGCTGTCCTCCCATCCTTGTTTGTTATGCCCCATGCTGATGTGGCACAGCTCAACATCAGGTGAAGGTGGCAGAGCACTGTAGCAACCAAAGATACTGCATCTCTGGAAGCAGAAGTTGGCTATATATTCAGGTGAACGTGTCATTGAGCCGAAGGGTATCCATCCAGGCACAGTGCCCTGCTAATGACCATTGCAGCACCTTTGGAAGCACACATAGTCATAGATATGATGCACCATCACAGCTCTTCATGCTGCACTGCACAGTGGGCGATGGGAGGAGCTCCTCCCACTCACACTTAATGGCCTTGAAAAGAACAAAGTTAGATCATAGTGGTGGCTGAAATTCTCTTTTCCACACCATATGCTCTCAGCCATGCTCTGTGGGCTGAGAAGCCCATTAAGAAACAAAACAGAAAACACCGTTTCATTGCCAGATTGGGAGGTCACTAGCAAACAAATTCCTGAAATCTTTACTGTGAAAGCAGATTTTCAAAAGCCTTAAAGGCTTTGGGTCAGTGACTAGACTACAGATGCTAATTCAAAATTTGAATTAAATCAAAATATGTATGTTCCTATACACACTTCAAGGACCACACTCTTTTCCCCCTTCTCCCCATAAAGGCACATATGCCTGCCCACTTTCATGTCTAATACCTTGGCTTCCTTCCCAGAGCAGTGTGTGATATCCTCCTTCCTCTCTTTAAAGACATGTCACAGAATCCAGCTGCAACTACACAGAAGAGTCAGCTACAAATACTATGTGCAGCGTAGCAGCTCCTGGAACATCCGTTTTGACATATAAAGTAGCATCTTATTATTGCTGAATAAAAAAAAAAAGATTACATGACAGCAAAACCAACCCATTTCCTTACAAAATACTGCAAGCTTCAAATTGATGCAGCAAGATATTTTGTAAAGGAATCATAAGGAAAGAAAACGGACTGTGACTGTGATGAGAGGACCATTTTCTTTGTCCATACTTTTAAGGACTAAGAAATAAAAAGGTCAATTTCAGGAAGAATAATAATAATAAAAATTCAATAATGATAAGAATTTAAAGATTTGTAACACTAGAATACCCATCTGCCTTGAAAAATAATAGGACTTCTTAATTTTTCTAATCACCACCTAGCTTTGTTAAATATCACTCAATGCAGTTCATTACTAGAATCAGTTCACCTCTGTGCTACCAAATAAAACTTCAGCAATTTCTACCTTAACTTCATTAAACACGGAAAGCATTTTAGCTGAAGAAGCCAGAGGAAATCTTCCTAACTCTCAGTATCAGCAATATCCCCAAACAAGACATCAAAGGATTTGCTTCTTGACTGCAATTCCTTTGACTGGTAGCTCTGTCTCTTCCACTGTTATTTCATTCCATTCCAAGATAAAAATTCATACTTTTCCTGAATCAGTTTTTCCACAGCACTCACTATAGGTGCAGCAGCAACAGTATGTGCACAGCTGTAAAACATCTGGCATACAGGTGTATGAAATGGCATTTGCTTGCTGTCTGGCCAGTTACCACACATTTTTGAGTAGGATAACAAACAGTTATCATGTAGAAAGACAGATAGTACTGTTGAAGGTCACATTTACCTTCAATGTTATAATGTCCAGAGCAAGGTAAAAGAGTAAATACTATATTCCTTTATATGAAAGAAAACTTTGATGGAAGACAAGCATCATCCTTCACTTTGGTACCTATAACCTAGTTTGGATACTGGCTTACTTCTGAAGAGGAAGAGGGTGGGGCTGCAAGGCACACTTTATATAAATTCTCTTACATGTTCTGAAATACAGAGGGAGCAAATACTTTCATTCACCAGCTTGAACTTACATTTAATGCCAGCAACATTACGAACATTAATTTTAAATACAGCACCAAAGACAGACTAAACACAAAACTCAACAGAAGAAGTAAAGCTTGTACAGAAGTGAAGGTGACATATAGAAGGCACAGAAGAAAACACGTTGCTTTCAGCGTAAGACATTTGATATTAGGAAAAAAAAGACATAAAAAAATAATGTCTTATTTGCCAAAGGCTTTGATTAGTCAAAATTGCTAATTCTAAAGGTGTATTTAAAATAGTACAGACAGAACTACGTGGCAAAAATGAGGATGTTACACAATCCCAATGCTACCAGAAGCATGTCAGGCTTACATGTGCAAGCTTAACATGTGCTTCAGCATGGCCTAATAAGCCATGTACACATCCAGAACCCCTCAACAGCTTACACTGCATTGCTAGCCCATCTCCATCCCCACCACCACCTGGGGATGCATTTGCTTACTTACAGGACAAACATCTTCGATTTCTCCACATGGATTAGCAGCAGATATAAAGGTGCTTGTGTTGTAGGTGAATGAAGGAGCATTTGCTGAATGCCTGTTCATCTCTAGTAACTCACAAAAGAAACCTATTTGAGACGCTGGTGGTACTGATTCTTGCCATCTCAACCAAGTTCTCAGCAGTCTAAGGAACAGATTTTCTCATTTACAGGCTATTAAATATACATGACTTGGTTCACATGACAAACCAACATGACTATCCAGCTTGTAAACTAAATGTGTTTACCATTGAAGAAACTCTATATTTTCCTCTGCTCTTTTCCTCCTCTTTCTATTATAAAGAGGGCAATATTAAAAATGAGGGCAATATACAGGAAAATCAACTGTGCAATTCAAACAAATCATCCAAGCAATGCTGAAATCAGGAAACACTGACTGGTCTTTTCCAGTCACTGACATATAGAATAAAATGTTTACTTTTTTTTTCTACACTAAGTTTCTTCAGAAGGTTTTCTCCCAGAAAGAAAAGGCTCATCAATTTGCATTGTTTAAAAGCCTCCTGGCTACAGAAACTGAACAAGAATGGATCCTAAGTGGATAGTCAGTCACCCAGAAAGCAAACATGAGACGAGATTTTAGAAGGAAGGGGAAGTCTTTCCAATAAAGCCTTCCAAATGTTCCCAGCATCAAAATGGATTGGCAGCATGAGGTGATAGGTACTTTGGCAGAGAGAAAACTTACAATATAAGATGTAATATGGGTAGGTTATTAAACCACCAAGCTTTGCTGCCATCCGCAGCTTGCAGAAATTCTAATCAAATTTTCAAACAGAATTCCTATTTGGAATGAAAAAAGAATGTCTCACCTATTGTCAGAATTTTTTAAAGTTCATTTAATTAGTCCTGCAAACAAATGGGAACAACATTTTCTTTAGGTGATACTGTGCAAACACACACGTTTCAGTTTACCAGTGTTTCTCCAGACTTCATATGTGTCTATCTTTGCTGTTAAAGTAGCTGGAGTCATTTAGCTAATGTGTCTCATTTTATACTCAAAACACCAATTCAACTATATCCATAACTCTTCACAAAGGCTTTGTTCTCCACTGAGCCACCAGTATAGAACCGAGCCCTCAAAGTGTGTTACTGGCAGCTTTTTGATTCAAAAGTAAATGCTAGGAAGATTTACCAAGAGAAATTAATCTATTTTGCCTCCCTCTAATACTCTGTAGTTAGGGTGGGAAAAGTGCCACTCCAAACACTTCTAAACAGATTTAAAAAATATCAAGAGATAGGAATAAAATTCTGAGATGCTACATCTATTACTGCAACAGCAGCTACCTCTACCTTCTGCTCATCCATAAATAACAATCTCCAAAAGATGAAGCAAAAGACCTGGAAGTGAACTGGTTTTTACTAAACAAGTGGCAAGGAATCATATGTGATATTCCAACTAAAACAGTGAGCATCATTATGCCCAAATGCACTATCTATGCTGTAGTGGTGTTTCATAAACTATTTTAAGAACAGGATTTGCAACTGCTTGGCCTGGAGGATATATTGTGGGATCAGTATCAAAACGAAAGCAAAACAAATACTTCAGATTCTATTAAAAACTTCTGCTGGGAAATACAAAGATTTTACTTCCCTTTTTTTTTTTAAAGCCTGGCAGATCCCTCCAAGGGTTCACAGAAGAGAAGCTATAGTTCAAATTACAAACAATTTAAGGCTATTTTTATTTATTGTTATGGGGTTGCTTGATTCTAGTGAATTGATTTATTGTTTTATTAAAAATAAGTAAAAAAACCCCCAAAACTAAACAACAACTTAGATCATTTCTAGCACCTCAAAATGCAAGACCATGTGAACAACAGGGAAGGGAGAGGGTTAACCCATGCCTGTTATCATAAACAGGTTAGAAACCTGTTAATACAAAGAATAGATACCAGTGAAAAATTAACACAACTCTGCATTCCTCACTATTTCCAACCCCACACAGAGTACTCTCCACTCTGCTCGGGGGCTCCAGGCGTGGTCTCCTGAACTAGACCATGTTCTGAAGTACCACATCTACTTGCCCCTTGAATATGGTGACTCCACCACCATCTCCCTGGCCAATCTGTTCCAATGTTTAACTACTCTTTCACTAAAGAAATTTTTCCATGTAGCTAGTCTGAATGGCACAACTTGTGGCCATTTCCCCTTGTCCTGTCACTAGTTACAAGGGAGAAGAGTCCAGCACCCACAACTCTACCATGTTATTTTAGGTAGTTGTAGAAAGCAATAAGGTCACCTCTTAGCCTCCTCTGGACTAAACAAACCCAATTCCCTCAGCCTCTCCCCACAGGACATGTTCTTCCTAGCCAGTCTTGTTGCTCTTCTCTGTACCCTCTCCAGTACCTCCATGGTTTTGCTGTATCATGGTGCCCAAAATTGTACATAGTGCTCCAAGTGTGATCTCACCAGTGATCTGTAGGACTGCAGCAGCTTTGTTTTAGCTGCCTTTGAGCTAACGGGTCATGGGTAAATCTTCCTCTGATGCAATAAATGAAATAAAGCATTCCAGATATGCACACACCACCTCCCCCCCCCCAATCCAGTCTCCTTACTGTAAGGTCATTTACAACATACCTTATTTATATTTCATGAATGACTCAAGGCATAAATAGGCACACTGAGAAATCAACAACCACTTTTACAATTAGGTAATTGAGTCTGCAAACTGCAGTAAATATCCACAGTTCCTGGCCATCAGCTAAAGTCATTATTCAAAAGAGAATCTTAATCCAAAGGGAATGCATGAGAAAGACTGAGCTAAGTACAGAGATGTCATTTAAATGAATACAAAATATTTTAAGAGAGAAGATATTGCTTGGAAAATGATTACTGATTTCTAATACAGGAGAGGTAAAGCACAACTATTAAATAGAAAAAAAAATAAATAGCAACTGGAAGAAAAAAAAAAAGGCATGGAGAAGAAAGGCTTTGAAGACAGGATAGAAGATAATATGCCATCTATGATAGAAACTTCTAATGAAGTTCAACAAGCATATTCATTTCAGTTCAATGAAACAATTCTGCTCTGGTGCCTGTGAATTGGGTAGAATTCCCATTTTGAATACTTCGAAGTCTACATAGCCAAAGCAAACAAGGAAAGTAATATTAAGATGTTGAGGGTTTCTGAGAAATACATGTTTAAAACAGCTGTAAGGAACAACTTATTAAAAATTTATCATATGCATCTTAAAACCCATTCTCTATGGAATTAGAAATCAATATGTCATTGCTTCAAAAGCCAGATAATTTTAAATGAAATTAAATCTTTTATTCCATGGTTAATTATATAGAGCTGTTAGAACTGTGCAACAGAGAAAACACTGATTTAGACATAGTGAAAAGGTAGAGACATGTACACATTATTTTCTGGTTTTAATATTTAGGAAATAGTTTTCTTCCATTATTTACAGAGATTTTAGAAAGCATTTCAGCAGCTGGTTTCCTCTGTAATTCTAGTTCTCCTACAGTTTCTTCTACAGTTGGGCTCACATACATCATGAGCTACATGAAACAGAAAAGGATGGGTCCAAGATGCATTTAAATTAAACAAGCACAGTTCTCCTAATTTCATTGTTAAACACCAAAAAAAAGTCAATTAGATCTTGATTTTGTTTTCAATAAAACTACATTTGTTGGTTTTCTCTTGGTTAATAACAGCTCCTGCAACTGTATTCACCATTTCTAAGAAAAATGCCCTCATCATAAAATCATAGAATGTCAGGGGCTGGAAGGAACCTTGAAAGTTCCAACCCCCCTGCCAGAGCAGAATCACCTAGACCAGATCACACAGGAATGTGTCCACGCGGGTCTTGAGTGTCTCCATAGTGGGAGACTCCACAACCCCCCTGGGCAGCCTGTTCCAGTGTTCCATCACCCTCACTGGGAAAAAATTCCTCCTCATGTGGAATTTTAATAAATGATCTGTTCCTGGGTGACTTAGTCTAGGTGAGCCTGCTCTGGCAGGGGGGTTGGACTAGATGATCTTCTAGCTCCCTTCCAATCCCCAACATTCTGTGATTCTGTGACAATCCAATGGCATGCTTATTTAGAAATGTGGACTACACAGAGAAATATCACATTTGGATGCATATGCTTTTCAGTCCAGGACTGATCCCCATAAGAACATACATGTGCTTACTGATTTTTTTTTTATTATTTTTTTTTTTAATATACAACTTCCTCATGGCTGGATTCCCAACGTTGTAAGTTACACATTCTTTTTTTTTTTAATATATGTCATAATCTGTTTTTCCATTTTGTTTCCATAAAATGTTACGTTTTATGATGCCAACAACATATCTAAAATCTCTCTCTTTAAATAAAATAAAGCTCTTAAATAACAATTTATTCTCATGTATATCCTGAGCTGAAACCAAAAACTGTTTCTACTTGATGGACCAGAAAGCATACTCTTGATTTCTGTAATACAATGAGGGATTTTTTTATTTTGTTCCACTGCCAGATTTTCTCCTTCACAAACTGGAAACATTTCATGCTTTATGTCCAATATATAAGAATAAAATCTGACTCTGGATGCCAAAACAGCTCCAAAGAGGATTAGAAAAAATGGGTGTGGGGGGGAAATGGAAAAAAATAAAAAGGGGGAGGAAAGGAGGAGGGGAGGAAGGAAGGAAAGGAAAGATTAGGCTTTTGACTGCTATCATGATGAGCTGATGGTCATTTATGCAATTATACCAATGAAGTGCAGCAAAACCGAATACAAGTAAGGCAAACAATGTATGGTTTAATACAACAGGTAAAAAAATGAATGTGTTTTCAATGTAGTCCACAATCCAAACAAAACGCAGATAAACAGAATGATGACTTGGCATTCTCAGTCACCAGAAATCTCTCGTTCAGAGAGAAATTTTCCATGAACCCCTGACGATCAAACTAAACAAACCTTTCTTTCAATGAATGCATTCTCACCATTTACATTTTCTGTACTTACAAGGAAATTCTTACATCAAATGATGACTGCTCCATTCACTGCACTCCACCTCCAGTAATAACATCATGAGTCAAACATGTAGAAACTGATGGATGGAAAACTGCCTTCTCTACATAAATACACAGAAATTCTTAAAACACTTTCAACAAGAAAAAGATACCACTCAAAAGCTGAGTAGGAACCGAACTGAGTAGCACACAGATTTCCTCTGGATGCTGACACAGAGCGTACAGAACCCGAATACTTCATGAATGGGCAGTTACAAAAAAGTAAAAAGATAGAAAATCAGAAGTACTATGAAAGTGCTGCTTTCAAACAAGCACATAAGCTGCATAGCAGTAATACTCTAGGAAGCAGCACAAGCTTCTGAAAAAGCACTGGATGAATGAAGCCTGGAGATGCTCACAAGGGAACTCCTCCATGACCAGGGCACTCATGAGGTCTAATGCAAACAACACTGCATGTCAGATACTCAGTACTGCCAGTGGTTTTTTGTACAGCATAACATTCTGATCCTTGTACTTCAGCTTATTTCATGGATCAAAGAGAGGTAAAGGTCACAGCTTTTGTTGTACAGCTTTCCTGGGAATCGTGCAGATCAACACTTCATTCTGTGCACTGGCAGTTTTTGACAGTGGTGAAAATCCAGTAGCTTCCTAATAGCAAGAGGCAAGTGTTGGAAATGGAACTGGGGAAAAAATCTCAGTGATATCACCCTATGTGACATTTACTACTACTACTACTTTTTTTTTTGTTATCACTTTTGGGAGTGCACTTGCAACATTGGGATATGTATAGCATTGCCTAAAAGAAAAGAAGTGCAAGATTTTCTTATGTCGTGTTGTCCTGGTTTGAGTGAGCACCAAACAAGTTCTGTTCAGTGATTCTTACTTTTCAGCTTGGATTTTCTAACTAACTGCACTTGCTGAAGTTAGCAGCATGCTTTGCAGACAGTGTCTGTTTAGAGTTACTACCAAGGACTGGAATGCAGACCAAGGCCACTGCTAGAACTTGTGTATTACACTTGGGGGTACAGAAAGTGACAGACCACACCTGCAGGGAGGAATGGACAGGACAGGTGACCCCAAACTGACTAACAAGGGAGTCCAGCCCATAGACATCATATCCAGCATATAAAGCTCTGGGAGGCTAGGCTCTGGGCTTGGGAAGCTGTTGGTGTTCTTCCTCTCTTGGGGAGTTCTTCCCCTCAGAGAACCAAGCAGGACTCTGTCCATACTGCCTTTAATCCACCAGATTAAGTAACACCACCAGATTGTCTCAGCATAAGGGTCTACTGATGATTTACTAAAAGGCAAACACATTATTTACATTCCTCTGCTGCTTTCATTCGTGGTATGTTTGATTGCAACACTGGAACAAAAAGGGCACCTCAAAACAAGCCTAATATTCAGTATTACAGGGTGTTAGCCTGCTAGGTGTCTTACTACATGAAAAGGGTTTGACACCTTTGTGATAGGTACTGCTAGACAACAGTTCCTGTGATAACTGCTGCATTGATTGTTAAATGATGATTAAAACTGAGTATCTTTACACTACTTTGTAGATTTGTAGTAACAAGAACCATTTGATTCTGACCCAATCACCTTTTTTTAAATTGCCAGTACAGATGTGTGGTTTGTAAATAAAAAAAGTTAAGTACAAGCCTGTAAAAGTGATTTAAATAAATAATATAAAAATATAAAAAATAGCCCCCAATGAATTTAGGGCAGCTGTGCAGAAAAGGAAAGCATGACCTGATTACCTAATTCTCACTAATTTTACTGAATGCACGTACTCCAGGTTAAGTTTAGACACAAAGTCTTCAGAGTACTGCTAAACTTTAAGTAGGACAGCACATGTAGAACTTCAACATTTAAAATATATTTTCTTTCATATTGCAACATTCCTATATGTGATTGAACAGCTCATACTCAAGTTCTTCATGTCACTACCTTTTCTTATTAATCTCAAAGCCCAGATCCTTATGTTGTCTAAAGAATCATGTTATTAAAGAAAGATGCTGTGGTCGAGCAATACAGCCTAAAATATGTAATTATATGATTTTTATCTTCAGAAAATCCATAGTCCCCGGAGTGAAACCGTTTAGCCTACAACTAACTCCAAGCTTTGACATGTTATTAAAAAAAATAAAATAAAATAAAATGTGAAACCAGTTAAAGAGGATGTTCCATTTATATTAGGCTTTTTTATATGACTTCAAGCAAAAGATGAATGTCCAACTGCCAGACACTAACCTGTAAAGTATCAAGCATGGGATTATCATCCTCTGAACAGGCACAAAGGTAAGAGTTTAACATGTTTCAAACAAGCCAACCTTTGCTATAAAAGTGAACACCCACACTTCTTGTGCCACATCTGACTCAGATTTCCTGCAGCTGTCCTGGACTGCACCACTGCCCAGCGTGTTTCACTGAAAACATCCAAATAAAGGATGGGTCTTACACACAGCACCACACATGGCAAACCCATGGTTTCTGAATGGCATCAGATAGTGGCTTTCACAGAGTCTCCACCACCAAGGCTATCTTCACACAGCCCCTCATACACAGGTTTGGGAATACCTAACTAATAACCTTCCAAAGGCAGAAAATATGCAGGCTGTGGCTTGGGCTCCACATCAGACTAAGCTTTTCCATGCTGAAGTGACTGTAGCTGCTGTTGAGTTGTGGAAGCAATATAATGTTAACATAATTTTCCTCTATGACAAAAATATATCATAAGGCAGCTGCTCCATCACAGTAAACACTCCTGAAGTTTTAATGGTGTTGGTAAGATACCTCATATTGATATATTTTTGTATGTAATTGTAGTAATAAAATGGTGAGGAGAGATAAAGTTATTTCTTGCCTTACCTGTCCAACTGTTATTTCAGACCTGATCATATTTCTTCTTCACAGAATGAAAAAACCTGTTCTTAGGAGTCAGCTCCAGGCCAAGAAATAATGTTCTTGCCTTTTACAATGTATAAGAGGAGGAAGCATTAAACAGAATTTTTCCCAAAGCTGTGTGGAATAAGCATTAAACTGGGCAGGCTTAATCTGGATGTAAAAGTGAATACACTCTTATCCCAAAAACATGTGAGGAGAAAATGGTAGGTAGAAAAGATAAGTTAAGCTGGCAGACATATCTACCAAGGAGAAACAGGTGCAAGAGAGGAAATACACTGTTCTGCACCAACAGACAGGGTGTCCATACTAGGATTTCGATCTCAGACACAGGAAATGTTGTCAACTACTGCAACATCATTTCTGCTCAGGAATAGAATTTCTTCAAGCACACAACAATATGGACCTTATTCTTCCTTTCCTTCTCTTAATAAAAAAATAGAAAAAAAGAATCTTTTGACAAGTGATGTTCACCAGTATGCAGGAAGGGCACACAGGGGAAAACAACCGAATGGTAAAATTGTTTAGGTTGGAAAAGTCCTAAAGTCCTTTAAGATATTGAGTCCAACCATTTACATAGCACTGCCAAGTTCACCACTAAAACATGTACCTCATGTAAAACTTGTGCCACATCTAAACATCTTCTAATTACCTTCAGGGATGGCAACTCAACAACTTCCCCAGGCAGCCTGTTCCACTGCCTGACAACCCTTTTGACAAAGGTATTTTTCCTAATGCCCAATATAAACCTCCCCTGCTGCAATCTGAGGCCATTTGCTCTTGTCCTGTTGCATGTTGCTTGGGTGAACTGACAGACACTGCCAGTTTCCTCACTCACTTCTCCTAAGACTGTTGCTCGACCCTTCACCAGTTTTCTTGTCCTTTGGACACACTCCAGCACCTTAATGTCTTTCCTGTAGTGTGGAATCCAAAACCAAACACAGTATTTGAGATGTGGCCTCACCAGTGCTGAATACAGGGAGACTATGACTTCCTTACTCCTGCTGGCCACAGTGCTCCTGATCCAGGCCAGGATGCTGTTGGTCTTCTTGGCTGTCTGGGCACACTGCTGGCTCATATTCAGATGGCTGCTGACCAACACTGCAAGTTCCTTTTCTTCCAGGCTGCTTTCCAGCTGCTATTCCCCAAGCCTGTAGTGCTGCATAATGTAAATTATTACAATCATAGGGCAGTGTCGGGTAGTCACTCCAAGTACCAAAAATGATGCATTTGCAGAAAATCTGTGAGTTGCTGTTGTATCACATTGAGAATATTAATTTTTTTTTTTTAATGGACTTCTCCACCTGGGAGACATCCCTTGATCTAACTCAGTATGAAGGTGGTTTTATGCAGCACTTTCCTTAGTTATAGTCAAAAGATAATGCTCTGTTCATGACATTTCAGTTTCAAAACTGAGAGAAGTCCAGCCATTTCAAAGTAAACCCATTATCACTTATCAAAGGCGAAATACTGTATGCCACCATTTGTATCTTTTTTTTTTTTTTTTCCCAAGTAACAACATATGAGGAATACCTCAGGAAATACTTTAGGATTTTTGGGTGGGTGGAACAGATGAGTAGTAGAGTAACTTTATATTCTAGTGTTATTTACAGAACATAGGTCCCTACTCTGAGGGAAATATCCCAAGCTGATTCTTTACATTCTTAGACATGAACATCTCACGATTTTACAAGCCAGGAAAATATGAATTTTATTTGTGCTCCTGCTGTGATCTGTCAGAGGCATCTTACTGTTTGTATCTTTGGATTCCTTATTTTTTAAAATGTGTCAAAATTTTGCTTGTCTAGCAAACTGCTAACACAAAATGATATGATGCAATTGCAGAGTATTATAATTTCCATAAAGCCTATTTCACAATATAATAAAACATAAGAACTCAGTTTCTAATTTCTCAATAAAAGCTATTTTGTGAAGTATGTGCAGCATGCATTTATTTCAATACAAAACAATTTGGAAAATACCCTTTCTTCCTATAAACTATTTGCTAACCAATAATAGATGTGTGGTTTACTATGCAAAAGTATAACCTATTTTTAACCTCACACTCACATGCAAAGTTTCTAGAGAAAATACTTTCAAACAGGAAATCAGAGTTCATTTCCTGTTTTAACAAGGATAATCCCTTGACCAGTAGGCACAAATATTCATTCCTCTTTAATGTTAATTAGCACACTATTCATCCTATATTTCACAATTTAATGAAAGCAAGCAAGTTGCTGGGAACATTATTAAGTTCAAAACATCTTTCACCTTATTTATCCGGAACTCAATAAAACTGTTCAGTTACAGACTTGCAGCCTCCAGCTAGGTTCCTGCTATTAGCCTTAAATCACTTTTAGAGTTGCAATAAGAGTAAGTTGCCAAACTCAAATACACAGCTATCTACATCTGCTAGATAGTTTGTCTTACTGGACAGTTTGGAAAAATTGCAGTTAGTTGACTCAAGCTTTAAAGTTTTTTTGGAGCTTACCAAGGAAGCAATGCTTTTTAAATTTGCAAATCAGCATTTGAAAAATGTATCTGGAAGAATGTTGAGGGGACAAGGCTTTTTTATTTAAGCGAGCATAAGAGAGCCTCTCAAAAAAACTGCATATATCAGAAAACCACAGAAAAGAAAATATAACTGTGCTCACAGCTGGTTACATGCACCTTCACAGGTCTGATGAGGGCAAGATATTAACCAGCACACTGAAGAAAACTGTTTCAGAGTAGAATGAGTTATCTCTCTTCTAGCACTGCTTAAACTTGTCCACACCAGGCAGGCACTAGCCTAGATCAATGAAGCCACACTGCCTGAGCTGATGTGTCAAGTCAGCTATCTTAACTGAAAACATGTGCTGAAGAGCTAGTGATTTAGGCACACCAGCTTCAGAAACCCCTCTGCAGCAACTCTGACCTACCCTATCTGCCATGGAGATGGTATGGAGAGGTAAAATTCCCCCCAGGGCTGGGAGGCTATCAAAATGCATCTTCAGGGTATCGCTTACTCACTGAAGTAAATAAGGAAAATAACTTTTTGCACTTGTAAACAAGCATTTGTTTTAAGGGACCTATTCAGATAAAATATTTTAAGCTAACAGTGACATTCATTATTTAAGTCTAAGAGCTTGAGTATAATGTTACATTTCTATAGTATATTTAATATAAATATCTTTGGAAAAGATGACTGAGGAAAGCTGATTGATACAGAAAATATACTACATTCATTTTTGTCACTAAAAAGGTAATTTTCAAGTCTTCAGAGACAAATTCAAACATCTGCATCAGAAAAATTCTTCTCTGACAAGGCTTAAAATATGGTAAGGTATGAAAAGAATATGAACGTGGAATGCAAAGAACTGATTTTACAGTAGCCATACAGAAATTGCTTATAATAGGAGGTTGTATCGAGAAAAATCTCATTTCATCTAAACATTAAATAACTTACTGAACCACAGGGGCTATTTTCTTCTGTGATATACTGGCTAATGGTTTCATCCTGTCCCAAAATAAGTCTGCCTCCAATTATTCAGTTTGCTGAAATAACACACATGCCTACACAACTTCTTTTTTCTTCTCAACAGAAAACGAAGTGAAAAAATTTCTTTAATTCTGTTAATTACAAGTGTTGGCCCTCGAGGAAGGTAAAGCTAGGCTGAAGGAAGCTGCATTAAGGTGCAAATTGATCTTGATCATACAGTTAGTAATGGGACCTGGTCTTTCATTCAGAAAGGGCAATACACTGTACTTTATGATAATGTAGGTTTAAAAATGCTTATTAGCAAACAAATAGATCAGGCAAGAGAGACAGCATGAACTACACAGAATCTAGGTGCCTTGTCTCCATTATCTTCAAGATATTTCTAAATGCCAGAGGAGAAAGAGAGGTTGTTTGTTTAGTTTTGATTTTTTTTTTGATGATGTAAGAGGGTATTTTACCTTATGTCTCTGTCACAGCTATGGCAGGGAGGTGTGATGGTCTGAAGCAAAGTACATTTACTCTGTATTTCCAACAAGCACTGGCTCAGCCACATCAGTTTAAAATCATTGAAGTAAAAAGCAGATGCTCAGAGCATATGGAAATTTCTGAGCTATCATTTAAATCCATTCTTTTCTATAAACTTGTAGAAGATACAGAGACGATAACAAACTTTCCAAGCCAGCTAAGCTATATGCTTTTTCTCTTCATTATATATTAAAAAAATCCTTAGTCATCAGCAAGGCATTTTCTGCTCTCCTGTAACTACATCCATCAATTACTCCCATGACTTCTTCCTGGCAAAATCTTAGATCATGTAATTGTTCCAACTAGTATTTTTGGAACATCTTAAAATCTCTTTATTCTTGTGGCTTTTACTTTAGTGCCCTCTTCCAGTCCTCCTTCTACAGCTTGGAAGGGTCTTCAAATCGCTTTGCAAGTATCTCCTCCCACTGGTATAATTCTCAGTTTAACTTAGTTTCCAGACAACCCCATCTTTCCAATCCTTTTCAATCTTCTAATCCCATCTTCTTTCCACAAATGGCCATAGTCATCCTTGAATCTTATCTGCCTCATAGTCGACACACCTAGGACATATCCAAAGGCAGGCACATAATCCTTTTCATTATAATCTACAACTTCTTCCTCACCCCTTCAAGCTAAACCATTCACTTGGGCCTAACTGTGCCTCATCAGCAAAGACCCTCCCTGGCCAACCCAATGTTGTCACAACCACATAATGCAATCCACCAAGGAACACAGGTGCATTTTTTGTTATTACACTAACCTCAGCCTCCAGCTTTTAAACACAATGAACTAATGTTGACTGCCCTCACCTTTACTTCCAGCCATTGATTTTATCTGTGTGCTCACTCTCTGACCCATCCACCTCACTCTAAATAATTCATCAGCTTTCCACTCAGTGTAACATCATTCAGCATTTCTGTATGTGCATATCTGCTCGCTGTACAGGAATGACATGCTGTGTAATTCAGAAAACCTCTGTCCCTTCTTTGTGAGGGAGAGTACACCTACTGTAATAAATGCAAAGGCACATAATCTGTCAGAGGAGAGCATGGTGTTTTTTTTCCCTGTTGGCATTTTTCAATTTAGAACTACACAATTGCTAACCTACATCTCCCAATTGAGTTTAATTTCATAGCTTCTATTTTCTGTTATTTTTACCACGTTTACTGCAGTTATGTCAAAACCAGCCTGTGGAGTCTGTGAGCACCTAGTATTTTTACAGCTAGCTGTTAGGGGACTTCTGAGCATTGCTACAACACAACAAAGGCAGGTGCTAAATGCCACAGCACCAAGGATAGTTTTTTGACTGAGAGGGGTCAGAATACCTAGCAGTGCACTACTCCTTTGTAAGCAGTATAAAATTGCAGTCTAAGCTAAATGCTTTACAAGACAAATATAAATCTCACCATTATCTATGTTTTTGCAAAACTGCCCTATGTTACACAGATTGCCAGGATGAGTTGGGCAACCCACCAATAATTATTCATCTGTCCCATAAGAAAGCCCAAGAAATGTGACACAGTGACAGTCTGGAGACAACCTGATCCTTATGCACGACTGGGAAACTGCAATTTAAGTTCAGGTGGGTCTGGACTCCAGCTTATGTTCAACAGACACCCTCAAAGCTTTTTAAGCTCTTAGCCACTGTGAAAGAAGAAATTCATGCAACTGGGAGCAATATTTTCCTTCTAAAAGTACTCATAATTCTTTTTACTTTCAGGGTCTTTCCTCTTTTATAATATTCATGTAATACTTTAGCAGGACAGTCCTGACTCTCATCCACAAGTGAATCAGGGCTTTATTGCTCCCATAAACTGATTTCAAACCACACTGGGTCACCTCAAGATTTCCTTCCCAGAGAATATAGTTTCAGAGATAGCTCCAGAGACTTAAACTGCTTTCCATATGGGAAGAAAATTAATATTTCTGTAATAGACCAACTTTTCTTCAGACATGTTGGTATCTGAAGGACATGGGTTTGTTGCAAGAATTTGGGAGCTGATGTGGCTCTAAAGGTCTGTGTATTTTCCAAGAAATGTTGCCTGTAATTTTAACCCATTAACACTGAAGTGCACGACAGGGAAAGGGTACTACATATTTAAAAATCTCACTGTGATTCAAACACAGGTGTATTACTTCCACCAATGATTTGGTAGCATGACTTCACAAGGGCAAAAGACAAGAGGTTTTACTTCTATGAGCAGCCTGCATTCCTGCACATCACACGACAGAGAACAATGGAAACGTGGTTGAATGTGAGAAAGGACTAAACTACAATGGCTTATTGGGTGGGGGTGGAGAGAAACACACATACTACAAAAATCCAATCATTCTCCACCCGAACATTGCTAGTGAATGACCTCACTGGTTTCCTACATACACTCCAGCAGCCTTCCTGCCATCACTCTGTTGAGCCAAGCAATGATGTCAACTGTCCACCTGTGAGTGATGTAGCCCTCCGGGTCATGGTTGCAGAGAACTTGGATAAAAGCTGTGCCAGTGTTAATTAAATGCACCTCTTGTTTCACTGCTGATTTCCTCTGATAAGGCTCAACTCATTTTTCCTGGAAAGACTTCCACGTTGTAAGGGAACCAGAGCCAACCATAACACAAAACAAATATTGCTTAGAGAATATGAAGACAACATGTTAAATATTTAGTTTAAAATAAAATTAAAAAAAAAAAAAAGAAAGAAAAAAGTAGATTGCCTATCAGTGCTGGGGTAAATACAAACCCCATTAATTAACATGTGCTAATGACAAGATTAAACTACAAATGCTAGGTACTTGTCATGGTTTAGGATCAGGGCACCCCACTAGATCTATAACAGATGCTCTCTGTTAACCCCCCTTCCTATCTAAAGGGGAAGGGAATAAGGGAGAAAGACCTAGCAATTAGAAAACTACAACAGCTTTAATGAAAATTAAATTAATACTAATAAAAATGGAATATATACAAATATATACAAAACCAGTATCAAACTCAACCCCCCTGATGCCAATTACGTCACTGATGCTGTGGAGCAGCAATGCTCCTCCCAATTAAATCAGAACAGAATTCTAACAACCTGATTTTCCACTGAAAAGCTCTGCCAGATTAGAGTGAGAGGAGCTCATCTAGTAAAAAAATATGCTTTGAGAATAAAGTTTGACATCTAATTAGTATCAGTTTTATCACTACAACTTTAACGAACATGTTGTAAATAATATTTATTCTGCCATCAGAAAGGCCCTAAATAGCTCTAAGAAGGCTCTAAGTAGGTATTAAGGATGCTCTTCCATTAATACAATTAACCAGCAAGTAATGAAAGTCATTCTTTATTTCCAGTATAAAGAAATCTAATTCACTGTCATGACTGGATGCTTTCACCATATGCTGTCACCAGGATTGCTGTAATCCCTCTACTCATATCATCTGACCTCCAACCACTTTAAGCCTTCAGGACATGCCCTTTTAAGCTTGCTTTGTTCCTGTAGATATTTTTTGATAGCTTTATTAATAAGAGAAGTGTAAAAGGAATACTCAGTTTTGAAACCTGACATAAAAAAGATTCTTTTCTAGTACCACTAGCCCTACGATTTCATTGCTGACAGCAACAGACACAACAAATATGAAGGTGGTAAAATAGAAAAGTGATCTCAAAAGTAGTGGTACACTCTGAGAGTTTGTTTCCTGATGATCACAAGTCTCAATTTTGAAAGGCATCAAGTTTTGGACCTCTTGCCATAAATTTAATCCGAGGAGAATAAGTGTATGGTCAGTATGTTAAGAAAACATTCATATTCATTCATTCATTTTGATTTGTAGCAACTTTGATATTCCAAGAAATGTCCTATCCCACATTCCTGAGCAGCAGCATTATTTTCCAAACAACCAATGATCAACATATGTCTACTTAGACTTTCAGCCCTTATTTCTATACAGTACCTTGCCCTACCCCGTTCTTGATAGAGGAAAAGTTTCACGGCTATACTACCTCTCACCAAAGTCAGGGTGCCTAACCTGGATGTATTTTTTACAGCCTTCCTTGGTGAGAAATCCCATATATAAAATGCCCTTCATAAGAAACACACTTTTTATTTCTAGGCAGAAAATGAAGAAAAGGAGAAGTAATCCTTGAACTTGTTTGTTTTGTACTGCTCCTATGGACGGATTTACGAGGCTGAACTGCACCTAGTTTGTGTTGAAGCATGCAGAGTGAGACCCATTCAGAAAGCTCAACCCAAGAACCTTTCACACTGACATCCTACGGAACAGTTCTCTCATGGATTTGAAGTAGTTGTTGGACATTCTTCACATTCAGTCCTCCTCTCAACTTTATGACACAACTTCCAGTTCCAACCTGAACCTAGGCCAAAAAGGAGATACTAGAACTTCTGACAGGTTTTATTCTGTCACCAGTAATTACAATTTGGTCTTACACAATTTAAATACACAGCTGTGCTTCACTTCTGGTGGACGCACGTCATGTGGCCGTGCTGAAGGAAAGCACATCCCCAAATCCAGTGAGTTAAACTGACACGGTTTCCTGAACTCCAGGAACTCTCCTGCTCAGAAAGTACTTCCTTCCTCCTTTCAAACACTTGATTGTTTCAGAGGGAATTCAAAACAATAGATTAGAAACTTTCAACCTTTCCTTAGTGTACAGCTAGAGAAGGAAACCAGGCCGTGCTCTGGGAAGATGAGATAACATTAGGGGAGCACTCTTTCCGGAAATGCAATGGCTTTTGCATCCCTTCTCCAGCACCATCCCATGAATCAGCTACATGGTCATGCTATGAGATGGCTGATGCAGTTCAACTACTGTTGGCAATAAGCTGTGTGTATGGTTGCCAAAAGGCATGAGTTAACCAGCTTCTCAGATACTTTAATAATCTATGCCAGTGAAGAAAATACCAGGAGCTTTCTAATGTGAGTCTCTACTTCTAAGGACAGGTAGGAAGAAAGGATGACAATTGACTCTTTTTAGCACCCCATTGTTTAAATCTTCAAAAGGGAAGAAGATTGTGCTACCACTACTGCAGTTAGAATTTATCCCTTCCCACCATAAATTGCTTTTATGGAACCAACAGAGATGTTCACAAGGACTGGGAATACATCAAGCTCATCAGTGTAAAAGCTATCATTTCAATCAATCACTTTTTCCTAACACAACTGCTTTCACCTAAATAGATTACAGAATGCTTTGTAATGATGGATGAAAGACATAACATTTAGAACATAATCATGGAATTAGCATTAATTACAGGCTGAAATTTAAATAAGGGAAGGCAACAACATGAAAATTCATTTTTCTGCAGCACTAGGGTGCCTAAGTAACCTAGACTAACTGAAAAACATCAGAATCAGAAGCAAAGACAAAATTCATTCTCTCAGACCCTGCAGTCAGAGGTCATATATGATACTCCATTTTTCTAATTCTCTTTTCCTATTAACACAGACCTACAAAAAAGTGTGAGGATAAAATGAATATAAAAACACAATAACTCACCTGGTTCTACATGCTATTTTAAGAGGCAAACAGGAAATGCACTTCCCTGTCAAGCTGGGTCAAAGGAAGTGATTAAGTTGAATTCTCTGCACTCACCGTTCCTACCAGAGGATAGATGAATCCAGCTCCAATACTGGCTCGTACATCACTAATGGGCAAAATGAAACCAGTGGGAACACCCTTCCTCTCAGGCTGATGGGAGAGAGATAAGTGAGTTTTTGCCATACAAATGGGAAGATTTCCAAAGCCCTAACAGAAAAGGGAAAGAAAAATGCTTTTAAGATTACTGAAAAGACACAATGTTTTTCACCTTATTATAAGTATCTTGTAGGAATCCTAAAATCTTTCTAGCAATAGTTCATCTCAGTGTCTCAACAACTAATATTTCAGAAATTGTCACAATACTGTATTTCACATGCTCCTCTCTCTCAGCTCAGGGCTGTATCTCCAGAGACTTGGCTGTAGCAATATCCAGCTTCCAGAGTTAGGTGACAAAGTTGCCTGTACAACACCTAGAATGTGCTATCTTCAGAAAAGGTGCATAATGGATACCACACTGAACAAGAAACCTGCACCAGCTCAGTAAAACAGCACTTCTCTCTGGGCTCTAATGACCCTGATAGCTGCTTGAGACCAGGATTCACAGTCTAAAACTCTCTAAAGGTATTCATGTCTTCTTAGAGGTAAACACAGAGAGGTCACAATGATTTGCTTTGGTTTTAAATGAGACAAAACCAGCGTGAGGTGATAGTATACACTTCATTAATGACAGTGCAATAGTTACACAAAAAGTGAGTGAAAATAAGGAAAAAGGCACTCAGCAGTTTCCCCCACACCTTTTGCCTCCCAGATTATCGATTAACCTTGAGTCAGGCACCTTCCTTGACAAACAGGGAGGCAATTCACAATGCCAGGAGAAGAGGCAGCACTGCAGGGAACTGCCTCTGCAGCCCATTGCTGATGACAATCCTTTAATGACATTGAGAAAAGTATTTCCTAATACTACTACAGTTTAGACTAATAAATGGATTAAAGAATCACACCAGGAAAATAGAAAGACATGGATTATTTTGCTTCAAGTACATGAAGTAAGCTTCTTTTCAATCTAGAAACTCAAATGAATTCTCACGAGATTTGCATTATAAAGAAGACAGGCAGATTATACATCTAGATTATACATCTGCCTGTCTCCAACTATATCAAAGACCACTCCCACATGCTTTAGGAACATGTTTAACTCACCTTCTAGCATAACCCCTTGAAAATAATATGAACTGAAGGAAAAAGATTTTACAAGTATTGAGAGCTTTGTTATTAACATGCATAGCTGCATACAGGTCTTTTCATGTTTGCAAACACATTTTTTGCAGGTACAAATGAATGCTCATATGCAAAAATCAGGTAAATTAACTAGCTGCTACTTTTGCATACGTGCAGTTGTCACATTTAAGGCAGTAACCCCAAAATCACCACTCTGCATATAAAGTACAGAGTTTCATCAACAATCTCAGAATGATTCCAAACACCATGTGTATATATAAGGGAGATGGCTTTCAAGGTTAAAATCATGCTGTTCTATCTTGCCTAATCTAAACAATCCATACTGACCTCCTCAGTTTATCACACGCCTTTTAGCAAAGCTTGATTAAACACTCCCATCTCAGAACATTTCACACCCCAAGGTTTCCTAAGACTCTCATCCAGCAGGTACCTGAGTGTGTAAATTCACTGTTGTTCTTACCTGCTGGGTGTAACGATCAACTTGTGCCTGTGCAGTGGGAGACAACTCTATATCCTCAGCTCCATACACCTTCTGAGCAATGATCCTTATTTTTTCGACAATAGGAAGCTGCAGAGACACAAAAACAATGCAAGGATGAACACTGGCCAAGATCTTGTGCACTGGGTGAAAAAAAATCTGAATCTCTCAGATTCATCTTTGTTAAACAGATTTGCCAAAGCATGAAACCAAGTAAAGAGCACTGGTGATGGATATGATATTCAGCTACAGGTACACGAATCACAACCATGATTTCAGATACTCTACCCAGAGCTGCATAATTTGTATATTTGAATAAAGATAAACTATACAACAAGTGGACAAGGCAAGGTAGCAAACTGCCAGGGAAGATTCCTCTGAGAAGCAAGGAACTGTAGCAGAAAATTCTTGACCCATTGACTCCTTTGACTGCAATTTTTTTTTTCTTTTATTCTCACCTCCTATCCTTCCTAACATTGGCATTTTGAATTTTAGCACTGATATTGTAAAGCACTCTGGACACTTAAAAAAAAAAGAATATGGAAGTGTTCTAAGATAACACTTTGAAATCACAAGTCACTTAAGTTCCACACTCTGTAAGTAGCTACATCATGTTACTCAGCTTGAACCAAACCATGTTCTGTGTTTAGAGCTTCTATGTGAAGGCAGATGCAGACTCTCACATTCAAGCTGTTAGAAATCCTTCCACTGATTTTCTGCAGACAGCTTTGTGGTCAAATCAGGCATTGACTTTCTGTGACATTGCTTCTGTTTATTTAAACAACTCTTTCCTCTTTCTCTCTTCTTTTGTTTTGAATGACCTTGGAGACAGAAATTAGGACCCCCATAGCCTATTTTAAACAAGCTGACCTCTTTGACTTATTTAAATAGGAACAGGATGATGGAGGACAGATCATAGCACCAGTTCAGCTGCTTCAGTGCTGACCACAGGTGACCAGAGATGTGTGCAATACTCCAGGGAGCATCCTATCAGTAAATTTGTACTATAGCATATTTAATTAATAACACACATGGACAGTGTTGAACAATGTCTAAAGAAATACCATGTGGGAAGAAGACTTGATAATCTCAAACAATAGAAAAAGCACCAGAACACAAAGTAGAAGTATGGTATTTTATTCCAACAAACAATTGGTTTGTGAATAACAAACTCTATCTGGAGCATTTATAGGAACTTTCACAGTTAATCACATTTTTGTAATGCCTGTCTAGAAGTAATTTTTTTTCTGCAAAGACACGTTAGTTGAAGAGGTTTGTGTCAGACTGACCTTTTTTTGTATTTATGATTGAATTTCAGAAAGAATAAAATTTAAACTAGTCTGCCTTTACATTAACAAAGAACTCCAGTAACAGAGACATCACAAGAAGTTTGCCAGACTTTTGAGTAGCTCAAACATAAAACAGTTAAAAGCTACTAAGGCTCAAATAAAATCCCACTCCCCTCAGATATGAAATTTCAGAGTCAGTTTTGTTCTACAAGACACTTTCTGAATATGTTGACTAGATGATTACTGTGCCTTAATTGGGTGGAATGATGTCATGCTCCTGACTTCAGGCTTTTTACAGGAACCCAAGCAGTGCAAAAAAAAAAATTTAATGTGCAAATATCCTGGATACAATTGCTGGCATCATGAAGCTGAACGGAATGATTAGTGACATGGATAGCTGTCACAAGATGAAACCTCTCTGGTTAATTATTACATATGTTCATACCCACGGCAGTTATGAACACAGTGGAAGAAATGCAAAATGCACCTGTTAACCTGCCTTTTGGGTGCTGTTTGCAAGCAAAGACTAACAGCAAAAGGAATTCCAATCCTTGTCAGCAGGACAACATCAAAACTAACAGCTTTCTACTTAAACCTCAGCATATTGATTGAGATGGAGATGTTTATTTAGCTTCATCTTGCATTTGTGTCAAAATGTTTCAAACTAATTTGACAGCAGCGTAATTACTGTGCTCTCAGCCCTGTTCCAGCAACCATAGCTGCAGTTTCCAAATGAAATCCAGCAGGGCTCTGGCTTACATCAGAGGAGACTGACAGACAATGCCAGTGGTGGCATTTTGCTCCCCTGGGCTGCACGCAACAGCCTGCATGTCTGAGTCTGAGCTGGACAGTCAGCACCACATCCCTTCAGATACTTCTGAGGCCAGTGCCCACATCTCAAACTTTGCAAATATAACCTCAGAAGAACTACCAGTGGGGAAACATTTGGGTGTGAATAGTAAAAAAAGGTAGTTTTCTGAGACCATCAGGTATTTTCTTGCAAGGCAGGAGCATACAAACAGGTGAGGCAATGTGCGTGGTGTCAGCAAAGAGCTTGAGTCTATTTAATCTCACAACACAGCAGATGAGTTCCAGCTGAGCCCAATTTAGCCAGAAGCCAGCAGGGAGGCACAGATGCTCTATTACATATCAACACGGCCCATACATGTGCACACTCTCAGACATGTCTCCTTCCCAGATTTATAGGACTATGGAAAGGACTATACTACACTGCATAAAGATCCATCTGTTACCTAATATTTAGTGGGATTTTTAACGGATTATCTACTTTGAATCACAGTGTAATAGCATTTCAAGTTAAAAAGTTTCCTGTGTTGCAGTGATCAAGAAATAATGCTGGGAAACTTCACTTTAAGTTGAAGAAGTGTTTTCTGAAGAAAAGCCGCCTAATGATTTATAGGAGAACTAAAATTTAATTTTGTTTGAGAACACAAAGGTATTTATCAGAAAAAAAAAAAAGCTCTAGTAATCACAGACACTTTTTCATAGAATCACAGAATGCCTTGGGTTGGAAAGGGCCTCTAAATATCACCTAGTCCAACTCCCCTGCAGTTAAGCAGGGACATTCTCAACTAGATTGAGGTGCTCAGAGCCTCTTCAAACCTAACCTTGAACGTCTCCAGGGATGGGGCCTCCACCACCTCCCTGGGCAACCTGCTTCAGTGTCCCACCACCCTCACAGTAAAACACTTCTTCCTAATGTCCAGTCTAAAACTACTCTTCTCTAGTTTAAAACCACTGCCCTCACCCTGTCACTACATGCCCTTGTGAACAGTCCCTCTCCAGCTTTCTTGTAAGCCCCCTTCACGTCATGGAAGGCCACCAGAAGATCTCCATAGAGACTGGACTTCTCCAGGCTGAACAACTCCAACTCCCTCAGCCTGTCCTCACAGGAGAGGTGCTCCAGCCCTCTGACCATTCCTGTGATCCTCCTCCAGACACACTCCATCAGGTCCATGCCATTCCTGTGTTGGGGGCTCCAGAGCCCGACACAGTTACTCCAAGTGAGGGCTCATCAGAGCACAGTTCTCTCAGAAACAATCAATCTCTCCAGCCCTGCCAATGTGCATGTCTGAAATCTCACACATTCAGAGCTACCAAAGCCATATGCTGCTTCTGAGGCAACATGTGCTTGTTGAGGCTGCCACACCATAAACAGGTTTACCTCCTTGGCTAAAACGTAACAAGGGCTACAGCAAAACTGCACAAATGGCTTTCACAAAGCCAGCATCTGTGTAGCTGCACATTTCATTACTTGATAGAGAATGATTAAAGCCAGGAATCAGCACTGCTGAAGAGGACAGCCTGTCATTGCCAAGGTGAATTGGTTCTCCAAGATGAAATCACACCAGTGTTGTCACCCAGCCATACTGCTATTCCAGTCCATCCCGCTTGCAAGACATGATGTTAGTGCAAATTGGTGCTATATATTCCACAACCTTTCTTCTTCCAATACTATCAACAGCAAAGTTTATACCAAAAGGGAATTCAATAGTGTTTCATTTCTGATAGCCTCTCCTCACATTTCCTTCACTGTTCATCTCTTCCTTCAGCTATAACAGGAAACTGTGGATTGTCATTTTTCCACATGGAGCTTGATGAACATTTCCATGGACAGCAGACCAGCTTCAACAGACTCTCCCTCATATTCCCTTCCTCTGCTTCTCACAATCATCCATGTGCTGGTGCAACTGAGAGGGCAGCAACACTGATGTGCAGCTGCACTTACTACAGAAAGTGATGCAGGCTAAAACACAACCTGGGGAAAAAAGCAGCTGTCAAAAACCAGGTAAGTTGACACATACAGTTTTCTATAAAGGCAAGCAATATAAAGCAGCGTGACAGAGATGACTTAAATGCTTTCTATGCAGAAAGAATGGCTCAAACTGTTTGAATCTTATTGCTGAAATGCACCAGCAGAAACAGTGAGTTGGGACAGGGATAGGCAGCTTGGGATGGGCTTCCTGAAATCAGTTTTGTTTTCACAAGTCAATGTCATGTAACATGAAACATGCAGATTACCAGAGATTGTGCTCAGGATTCCCAGCTTTTGCATCCTAATCTGGACACCTGACTTTAAACTCTGTGGCTACTGAATAAAGGACTTAATCTTTTAAACTCCCTATAGCCAATCTCCAAAACTGCTAAAAACAATCCTTGCTCCCATTTCTCCTCCTTTCTTTCTGCTTTCAAATATTCCCCCTGACTTCCTCATTAAAAGAGTCCAACAGAAAATGTTTCTGAAAAGTCAGAGTCAACAGCAGTAAGTCCACAGTCATACTTCATTCCACTGGACTGCATCTAAGCCACACTACTAAGAGAAGCATTGATGTTATCTAGCTTAAATTGAATACCTTAAGTGAATGCCTGTCAGTGCAGCATTGTCTGAAAGGATCTCTTCACTGTTATAAAACATAAATATTTAAAACTACTTTTTTCTCTGAGAAAACTTAATATTCTGATGAAAAATGTGTTTAACCAGCAAATATACAAAAGCACTATTCACTTGTAACTTACACATTTAATACTTCAAGTTCCTTAAACATTCACCTTAGTCTCATTGCCTAGTTTTAATCATGAGATCACCAATTTAATTATGTCACATCCTCTGGGTTTATTGTTGCTAAGCTGCTTGTGTTCTAATAAAAAAACCCAACTTAAAGTGGTTTAAAAGTCAAGGCAGTGACACTTTTTTTTTTTTTTAATTAACTTATGCATTCACTGAAAGCAGTAATAAAGAATTGCTGGTTGGCTAAGTGAAACAGTATGCAGACATCACTCATTCCTCTTCTTGGGAAGGTTGCCAAATGAAAACATATGACAGGAGTATGGCTGAAGGTGCTGTGTGGTGTGACAGAGTGCAGTGCTAAAACAATAGCTGACTCTGCACATTGGAGCTCTCACTTCTAGCTTTTCCCGTGGATAACATAAAACCACATTTATTGAACTATCTGTATATTCTGGTTCCAGAAGATCTGTGGCTGACAAAAGGATTCCCAAGTCTTTAGCACTCCTCTTCCTTTGCTGGCACAGGACAAGAGTTTGTTTTTTAATTTGTGGAAAAGCACATGCAGTCAAGTTTAACAGTTTGTGAATCAACACCTAAGCCTGTGGCCTTTGAGATTTATTTTCCATTTCCCCAACTTTGAAACCCCAGCTGTGCCTAAGAAAATAGCTTCTCACGAAGAATAGGAAAAGAATGAATATAAACACTGAAGTGCAGTTCTGTCAAGTGCCTATATCAAAAAAAAAAAAAGAGATGGGGTGAAAGAAAGATAGCTTCCAACCCTAGAGCACCCAATTCAGTGAAAGAAGTGTCCAGACTCCACCAATATTGCTTTGATGGGAGTGGGAGGAGAGGCTGATGCAGCCCTGTGGAATTCCTCTTTAATGTGGCTTCACTGCTAGGTGGCTTAGAGTTCAGTGTCCTCTAACGTAGATCCCATGAGCCATTCTTGAGCCTGCCTTCCTCTTCAAGCTACTCCCTCTCTCCTAGTCCATGGAGCAAGAAGCCTTCTCCACTGACCAGTCCCTTCCCTCCTTCATCACTCACAGCTCATTCTTGTTATTGGAGACTGTGGCCAGTAGATGGAAAAGAAGATAATACACAGAGAACCACTGCCAGCAGAGCTTTCTCTGTTTTGATGCTATTTTAGACCCCTCAGTGACCCACTCTCTCTTAACCAGCTGAAGCTAAGAGTGGAAGAAATGAGCCAAGTGGCAGCCCACACATGCTGCCATAGCACTATAGAGGCAGCCAAAACTGTGGGCTCAGATGCTCCAGATTTGCCCAAGTTATTATTATGCTCACAGCATAAACTGGGGAAGAAAAATACCAGTGCTGAGGCTACTATGTGCTTGAATGCCTCATTGAGAAGTGCTGCTACTCAACCTCATTCCCAGTGATGGCCCTAAGCTGAGAAAGCATCCTTTGTTCTGCAGCCTGGTCATGCAATTCACTGCACTCAGCCAAAATATTGATGCAAGCAATTTGCACAGTACAACCTGGAAATATTTTAATTTGTCACAGCATCAGCCAGAGGCAGAGCATTGGCTAAAACACGTGTCATCTGACAAACTTGGAAGACTGGAACAACCTCCCTCCCGTGACCTTTACACTGTTTAGCTTTCCAATACAGTGTAAATCAGATGATTCGAGACTTCAGTCATATTTGTCAGTCTTTTAAGGGGACAGTGTCAACTCACTGACTGGCCAGATATCCTGATCTTGCCTCATGACACATGCCTGTCCTTCTCCTCTCTTCTGTCTCCTGGAGTGTTAGCCCACTGTGCTCCAGCTGCCATGAGGGAAGGGGCACTGCACCTCTTAAAAACTTAGTGTTTCCTCCCCCAGGTTGAGGAGGGCTGCTTTAAGTCAAGGGAGAGCTGACCACAGGAGAAGAGACCAGGGGAGTGAAAGAAGGCAGGTTACTCAACTGGTATGCATTACTGGGGAACAGAGACCTCCCCCCCAACCCTTTCCAATTACAGACACTGAAGCCAGAGAAATTTGGGAATGAGATGCTTATGTTTCCATCCCCTCCTATCCTCCCCCTGGTTATCTAAACTTACTTTTAACAGGTCAGTCAACTTTATTTTGAGTAATAGCTTTCTGCTGTGACTTGAAGACCCATACTTTGAGAAAAGTGAACCCAGAAGGGAAGTCAATAGTGATAAGAGAGTTGATATTTTGATATTTTCCATATGTAGCAAGAATATATATTAAAAAGATCCATAACACACATTATTTCATAGAGAGTTCAGGAGGCCTTTCAAACAAACCCATCCTCCAAACACTCAAGAGAAATGCTCAGCAAGAAACCAATTCAACAGTAAAAGAAGAGAGTTTAGTGTGCAGTGGGGGCAAAAACTCGTATTAAAACCACACACTACTATACTACCTATTAGGACTACTGCCAACAATATTTCAAAGTGTTATAAACTCTGGACCCTATAATGAAAATTCATCCTTGATCTTGAACACCCAGCCACCTTGTACAATTCCTAATACTGTAAGCATTTCATAATACACTGTCTCTATTTATGTCCTTTTCTTACACTTCTGAATTGTCAGCAGTGCAGGTGTCACTTGTCAGAGGTCACTTCTGGTCACTTGTACTTGACACTGGCACAGATATGCACTCCCAAAATCATACATGCAGCTATTCTTCACACTGCCCTCAAAATATACTCGAGGCTTATTCTGTTCTCATTTCAACTCCTGAAAAAATATTACTTAATATTATTTAGTATTATATTACTTAAATATAATACTAAATGTCTTGCTAAAATCAATAAGTATTTAAAACAAAAGAAAAATTGACAGGATGGTATGTATAAATGTATAAACATACCTCAGGATTCAGGAAAAAAAAAGAAAAAAAAGCTGATCTTTATTTTTTTTACCAGTATATGACAGATCTAGAAAAGACTTTCTTGTTCTTCTCACATTCTACACATGTGGAAACACCTTGCAAGGAAGTCTTTGGCTTCAGAAAGACATCTGGAAATTCCATAAAGCAGTGCAGAGATGCATGCCATTTGGGAAAAACCCAAAGAGAGCCCAGCTGACCTGACCTATCCTCTAATTACATGTCTCACTGTATACTAATAATATAGTTTGCTGCAAACTTTGGTCTAACTAGTAAAAAAGGGATCTAAAACAGTTTTATACGTAAGGGTTTTAGTTTCTGCTTTTAAAACCCTAGGGTAATGCTTTCTAACAAAACATCAAATTGTTGAATGAACCTATTATAGCTCCAGAGGTCTGTGTTGTTGGATGTTCTAATTATAGCCAATTTTGGAAGCAAATTCTGATGTTTTCAAGACTGAGAAAAATAAGATGCACAGACATCAAAGGACTAAATGGAGACATGAAGTAAAGACTAGAGTAGAGCAATCTCATAAAGGCAGACAGAGATAAGAATAAAGTGGTAGGGGTTTTATGTAGAATATTTCCTACCTTTGACCTTCCAAAGAGGAAAGAAAAGGAAAAAAAAAAAAAAAAAAGATGATCCAGAGGCTGGGGAGTACTGCTGCTACAAGAACAGACTGAGGGAGCTGGGACTGTTCAGCCTGGAAGAGTCTCCAGAGGGATCTTATAACTAACTGCCTTCCAATACCTGAAGGGGTCTTACAGGAAGGCTGGTGAGGGACTATTCACAAGAGTGTTCAGTGATAGAATGAGGGAAAATGGTTTTAAATTGAGGGAAAATAGGTTTAGACTGGACCTTAGGAAAAAGTTCCCTTCCAGCATAAGTCATTCTATGATTCTGTGAAAAACAAAACACAGCAAACCCTGTCAAGCTTGAGGCAACCAGGATTTAAATGCATACAAGTGACTGGACAAATCCATCAGCCACTGAAAAGATGAGAGATGGAACTATATCATTTCCCTTAAATCCCCTTAAAGTACCATGACAAGGGGAAATCCACTGTCTGAATCCCAATTTACTACCTTTTATCTTTCTTAATTTTCTCCCATAGTTACCCCTTTGAACAGTAGAGATCTAAATTCCTACATAAAAAAACCCAACAAATCAACAGCCTATTACAACCTCAAAAACAAGCAGGCAGGCTCATTTGGAGGAGGTGGCTTTCCTTCACATCTCTGTGAACCCAGTGATCAAGTGACCTACCATACCATACAAGGGACATTATTGCTGCTCCACTCTCCTACTTCCAACTTCTGCAGTCCCCACCCTTTGCACTGCAAGAATGAAACAGAAGCTCGAACTTTACACTTAACTGTTTTTGTTGGCCTGAATTTACTTTTTTACAGTATTTTAAAATCTTTATATGTTTTCATAAAGTCCCTTCAACATGTTTTTGAGGCTTATAATTCTTGTGTTAAGCTGATGTAAAGATGTGATTCATTCCCTTTGTACTTCAGATCATATTGCTTGTGCAGCAAGGCACAAAAAGAACTGTCTGGGAAAGACATTAAAGTAGAAAGAAATCAATCTCATTTTCTTTCTTGTTAGAGGTACAGTCCACTCCTATCAATAATTTCTACTTATTCATACCACAAGTTTGTAAGCTACAGACAGAGAATATAGTAACATTTGAGCTTAAATATGGGACTTGTCAAACATTAATGGACTCTTTCTGTAAGAGAAGTGTCCTATGGGAAAACTATTACACACATTTCTGAATTTTTTTTTCCATTTTATTACACAAACCCTATAAAATGTTATCTTTACCTTTGATTCCATAGCATCTCATGAGAGACAAATTCAGCAAGGCAGATACACTGTCCATTTTTACCTGCCAAAATGTTCTGTGGGCAAAATGCCTTTAATAGATAGATGTTGCAGCACGTTCGTTCCCACGGTATTTCCATCTATTCTGTGAGGGTGGTGGTTCACACTAATAGGAGTTGGCTGGATTATCAACATTTAGGAAAACAGTGGGGGAGATGGAAAAAAGAAATAAGATGAATGCAACAGCTATTGGGTAGAAATCCATGGAGGAGAGAGAATGAAGGAAAATGGTAGGGCATTGTCTACCTCAGGCTGAACTTTTTCCCAGAGAGAAGAATCAAACAGGAACTTTCAGGCATTTAAATGAACAAAGCTGACATTCAGCTATTAAAAACAGCATTCAAACATTTTCTAAAGAAACTTCAGTAGCTCTGTCAACTGGGGCACAGGATCTGAAATTTGACAGGGGCTTCCTTGGTGACAGTCTATTTTGCAGCTCAAATTTTAACCCACCCACTTTTAGATAGTCAGGAAGGTTCTGAGAATGTGTATAACCCTCTTAGCAATGTGTCCTTCCAAATGTTTTGCCTGCATGGTGGTACTCCAGCACAGCATTTTCCAAGGCCCAAGAAGCCCTCCCTTGCAAACTGCTCCTCTTGGCAGCTCATGATTCCATGCTGTTACCTTGCAATCAATTGCATTAACAAAGTCTCCAAGATATGGAAGAGAAGTCACCATCTCTGGCAGATGTAGGATGGAAACTTGGATGACCCTATCCTTTATTAGGTTATCTGACTAAGCAAATTAAACACAAACTCCAAGAGAGGATCAGAGGAACAATGATAGGTGGAGGAACTCCAGTAATGTGATCAGTGGCAAAAACTAATCAGTGAAAATTAGAGCACACTGAAATGCCTGTTTCCTAAGACAATTCAAGGAGGGGGGACATGAGACCACTGTCCTTGGTGTGAGAAGCACCAAGGTGAGTCAGTGGGGAAACTCCTCAGAAAACTCTGCAGATGAAAGGGGGTGAATGCCTGCAGTAGTAGCACAGGACATGTATGTAGGAAGAAAAGCATTTTAGGACTGTGTAAAAGTTATCATGGGGTCTTTGAAGGGGATTGTGGGAATGTGTGAAGATTGTTAGGGCACGTTTGGTGGAAAGATCAAAGATGGGACAAAGGAGTAATCAAGGTGGACTGAAGAGAAGCAAGTGTGGGAAAAAAATATAGGGAAAAGGGGAAGAAAGGGTTAGTTGAGTGCAAAGGTGTGTGGTCAGCAGCTTGTCTGACTGTGCTCTGTGCTTGAGAACCACAGTGTTCTCTGGCTTTTTGACTTCTTTGTGGTTGTGCTCTCTGCACTAGATGTGTATGCATGAACACTGGAGAGAAGAGGGCTGAGTGCCAGCATCTGGAATGAGCCATGAACCACAGGGGCTCATGGAGCAGGGCACAGGCACTGTGGGCTGCTCCTGGAGACACTGAGAAGGCCAAGAGCAGCAGTGACCATCATGTGTGCCATATTATACTAGCAGACTACAAGCCCAGGAAAGAAGGAACAGGACTGGGCTGGGCAATATATATTCTTTGTTTGTTTGAGGACTATGGGTATGGAAGTGATGCATGTCAAGGCAGTGCTTTCTGGCTCCACTCACCTGCTTGGATGAGCAGACTGTGTAGCATGACCTGCTACCTCTAAACAAAACAGATTTGTTTGCTTTCTTCAACTTTTATCATTTTAAGCCAAGTCAAGCCCCTTTCCAAGTATGTTAGATAGCTTTCTTGCAATATTCTTCTTGTTTTCAATCCAGCACTGATGAGGCATGTATTCATTAATAAAAAAAACCTGAAATCTTACCTCCAAGCTGTAGAGGTATTTGAAACTGCTTTTCTGATTGGCTGCCTTTTCCACAGCTTGGGCTAACTTTACTGCTCCTCTGCCACCAGCTGACCAGTGATTGCAGGGCACAGCATCAAATGCTCCAGACTGCTTTGCAATCTTACACACCAGATCAATCTCAGCAGGAGAATCAGTTCTGCCAAACAAACAGTTCTGTCTCATTATTTTGTTTGATTAGTTCTCTTTTATAATCTTCTATACTTAGCCTTATTCTTATCAGCAGTTTTAAAGCAAGTCTACATAGAAATTGTTCCATTGATATACAGCATATGCATTTACATGTTTCAAGAACAGTTTTTGTAGCTGTTGTACCTAATTAACATAGAAGATTAAGAGTTCCATAACAGCAGATATTTTTTTTGGTGGTTTTAAAACCTTAAGAACAAGCTAAGGATATAAATGTCTTTATATTAATGATGAAAAAAGGAAGTTCTTTAATAGCTTCTTCATGCCAAAATTGATTAATTAAAAAACCATGAAGAGAGTAAAATTTGAAATGTTGATTTACTCACAAGAGTAATGAAAAAATACACTTACTTGAAGATGTTTAGAGCAACCACAACAGGAACTCCAAAGAGCTGTGTAATTTGAATCTGTTTCTGTAGATTACAGCAGCCATCAGCTACCAGCTGGAGGTTCTATGCAATTAAATAAAAATTAATGGAAATGGTAAGATACACCAGGTCTTCTGTGGCCAAAGAATTTTCCATAAATTAAACTGAACATAAACAGTGCTGATCATGACAGCTGCAGTCAAGTAAAATGCTTCCAGAGAAAAAATATTTTGGCAGTTACCATATTAATTCTTATTTAAATTAATAAGCAATGGACATATTTACATAACTGAGCAGTGTCCCAAATTTGAACATAAATGCATTGCTCTCTTCTGGGACACAAAAAGACAATTGCAGCTGAGGACTTGTTGCCCATCAGAGTTGTGAAAGGGCTGTTAGTCTCTTGTTTGCAGAGTTTATAAAGAAACTACAGTAGTGGGGTGGGGTTTGACATACAGATGTGTTAGATGCATAGACTAATCAATGCATACATACATATTCAAGATAAAAGCACTAGATTTCCTTATTTGCTCTTTTATCTCACACTTTGTAGGCCTTGTCTTAATTGTAACACACAAAGCCTTGGCCTGATAAAACCAAAAGATGAGAATTTGTCTACAGTGAAGAGACAAAGAAAATAAACCTACAGAATCCACTCTGAAGAGTGACCTGCAACAGCAGATGTGAAGCACAAACAGATTAAACCTGTTGTTTAATGAACAGGTTAAGCTAGCATTAATTTCAAGGAGTGCTTTTGACCCCTGCTTTTGACCACTCTTTCTTGTGCTTTATAAATGCCTGTATGATGGACTGGAATGAACATCTGATTAGTCTGAAAACTTAGTGGTCCTGGAAAAAGTACTGAAACAAAGTTATATTTTAGGTAGCTAAATTCCTTGGTACAACCTACCATGCAGGCACATACAGAGCACACTCAAGAGGGATAATAGCAAGTGGTATTATCTGGGAGAAGATGAGGTGGCTGTCCTTGTTGGCAATGTCTGTTCAAGGTGTTCATTGAATGTCAGCATTAGAGCATGCCACAGTCAAACCTGAGACTGCACATCATCCAGCCAGAGGAATGAGAACTTCTGATTCTCCATACACCACGTTATTTTGTCCCTTGAAACAAAAATCTTCTCCTGTTTTTATAATAAGTTCCTCTTACCTCTTCTGTGTATTCTTTCTTCAAGGGGGCACCAGCAGTTACCTGGAGAGAAAAAATGAAGTAATCACAGATTGTCACTTGTCATAATCCTAAATGGTGCACTTTTGCTTTCTTTCTGTCCTGCCAGTCAGCACATAAACTGTGCAAAACATCATAGCTTGGCTGCAGCTTTTATTCCAAGTTACACTGGTACCTGGAGAAAAGCAACACCTCCTGTTGTATTTGGGTAGCAAGACACAGGCAGAGACTCAGCAACTAGTTGTAAAAGATATGTTAGATGAGGTAATTGGAACTTATTCTACATGCTTAACAGTGCAGCAGCAGTGCAAAGACAACAGACAGCAACCTCTGACAGCTGACTGAAGGGATGAAAGGGACACAGATGACTAGGAGAGGAACATCATCTTGGGATGTCCTGTAACTGCTGCCCTTGGCAAGGAACTGCACCCCTGGAAAGCACAAAGGTAAACAGACAATGAGCATCACCAGGGTGCTACTCTGAACCTCCAAGGATCACACCCACTGACCCCAGGCAAGGGACTTCAGTCACTTTTGTGTCATGGTCCACATAGTTAACCTCCCAGTAAAACTATCTGGTATCACACATGCCTCTATGATGCAGCTTGTGATCAAATGAAAGCTTCATAATTCTGAAGACACAGATCAGACAGAAATATAGTTATTAAGACATATTGAAGTGTCTATTTTTGCTAGATTGAATGGTAACACACATAACAATATACCTGCATGCACAGCAATGGAGGAGTATCATTAAAAAAAAAAAAAAAAGAAATCTTGCATTAGAAGTGGACTACAATGATAGAAAGTTATGTCAACCTGAAAGACTGATAAAGGACAGCTCAGCTTTAGGTCCAAGAGATGATTAGCTGTAAGGGATACCATGCATTCCAAAATTTTTTTTTGTCTGTGGAAATAACTCTGGTATTTTCAGCCAGTGAGATTATTTCCCTGGCAGCACCACTCTCATTTGCTGCTAGGCAGAGGAAAGTGCTTCTAGGAGTTCAGTGTCCATCTGCTTGGCCAGCAGAGTCTGATCTGATTCTATGCCTGAGAAATACTTGTCCAATCAGTAACCTGTACAAGTCTTTTCTTGGTTTAAATGCAATAAATGATACAATGCTGACTTTTGGCACGCTGGGAAAACACTTGTGAAATTTTACTAGTACCTCAGCATACCTGATGGAATTAATCTGAGCAGATTAAAAGGACAGAAGAGATTCCCATTACACAGTGAAAGAAATCTCAAAACCTTCACTATGTTCCCTACCTCTACTCACATATTGCAACCCAAACTCTTCTTCCTCCTAAGCTGCCAAGACTCCCAGCCTCAGCCTACTTTGGTGAATTTACAATTGCTACTTCAAAAAGCAAGGAAAAATAATATATAAACACATCTTCCCCCTACCCCCCATGCAAACAAACTTCCATCCCTCAGCAACATTTAGTGCTTTCTCAGAGCTCTTTTGTCCCTCTTTTATGCCTTTCCATTTGTGTATTACCTTTGGAGGTAACATCTATATAATGTGGTAAACCAGGAGTGACATCTTAATGCTGCCCCATAGGCTAACCCCAAGATTTCTTAAATCAAGGTATTCTACTTTTTTTTTTTCAAATATTAGCAACAATTTTACTTTCCAAGAAAGGTGCAAAAACTTACACTTGGCCCACCTCCATGCATCTTCAAAGCCCTCACTGTAGCAACAAGTACAACCACACTGGGAATCAAGCCAGAGGCTCTGCATTTGATGTTGAAGAATTTCTCCATCCCAATGTCAGCACCAAAGCCAGCTTCAGTTACTGTGAAACATTAAAAAAAAAACAAAACCAAACCAAACCACACATAAGAAACATGTTTTTGGTTAAACACTAGGGGATATTTCTACTTTAGCATGCAGTGCACTTAAATATACACCCATACTCAGTTTTGAATGAACTTTCAAATAGAGGTCTATTTACATTACTGAGTCTGATTAAAAAAAATAAATCTATTCCCAACTCAGAAATAAATTTCCTTATTCTTGATAGGTACAATATATCATCAGAAATAGTCACATAGGGGGGAAAAAAAACCCAAGCAATCCAAATTAATTTGAATCTAAGTATTTTAAAAAAACCTAGACTTCTAAAATAGCTGTTTATATAATTACATTAATTTTAAATGTTCACAAATTATTACAGACATAAGACTTCTCTACATTATTTCTCCTCCTTGATTTCACTAAAGATGTGCTGTCACCACAAATAATGGAGCTAAATTCTCCTAGGTTTGCAGCACTTCTGGTCATGCCTTGCTTTTGTGGAGAGGAAGCTCAATTATAAAAACAAACCAGCAGTTATAATCATGTCTTGGTGTTGAAAATACTATTAAAAAATTAATTCTATAATAGGATTTTGCACCAAAGAAGTCAGATACTAATTAGCATGACTGAGGAAAAAAAAAACCTGTGCAGAATTAGGGTACTCCTGGCAAAGTATTTTTAGCAGAGCTACAAATAAAAGAGGAGATAATCTGTATTAAATGATGTCAGTCTCTTCAGAGCTAATTTGCTCTGATTTGTCAAATATCAATTACCTCTTTTAAAATCCAGATAATTCCTTTTTATTAGACACACACAGGCACACAGCAATTAAAAAATTCAAAGGATTAAATCTGTTGGTTGAAAATGTGCTGATGTAACTATTTCCCACCAGAACACACTGAAGAGCTGGGATCAATGAGTGCCTCTGGAAGACATGAAGGGACTTTCAGCCAGGCAAGTCAAGGTGGGAAAACAGCTTGCTCCAGAGGCTTTTGGACCTGACTCCAAACAGAGCTGGTAACGTGTGCTTGTAATCCCAATCAGCTTGCAAAAAATAGAAAATTCCCTTTTCTTTCTCTCCCTTGTGCCAGCAGTTTTGACTCTCATGCTTAGGAGGGGACCACAAAGAGCAGATTGAACATTTCAGGGCTGGAAACCTTCAGCAGAGCCAGACAGGATGAGGTTCAGATCTGCTCTGCTGCTGTGGGAGAAAGTATCTTTCTGTTGCCAGCTGATGGGCTTCATCCCACCAGTCCTTTTCCATCTCTTCTTCATTTTGTGTAGGAAGGAAACAGCTGCTGGGGCTGGTGGGGAGGCAAGAGCTAGCTTGGGGGCTAGCACGTGGTGGAGAGCAGGGAGCTCTTGAAAGGTCATGATTAACATGATGCTCCATGTCCAGATTAACATGGCAAGTGTCATGATTAACATCCTCCCAAATCATTGTACTAAGTATATTTTGGTTGGTTGGTTGGTTGTTTGCTTTTCTGAATAGCCCCAAGAAAAAGATATGCCAAGCATGGAAACAAACAAACAAAAAAACCTGAACCAAAAGAAAAAAATACATGTACACAAACACAGCAACTCACAGAACAAAACTGTTCAGGACAAGTCGTATTAAAAGCAGAGCCTGGGATCACATGCCTGCTTTCCAGTAACCCTCATTCTTCTCCACTCTCTCATGTGGCACGGTGTGATTAATGAGAATTGAGTCAGAAATATATAACCACGATCAATCTTTAATATAAACAACAGATAAACTACTAAGTACTTGAGAGGGTGGGAAAATAACTTGTCTCTTACAGAGATTGCCAGCATATACACATAGCAGCCTCCAAACGTTTCCAAACAAAGTTTCCAGGGAGTTGATCCTTTTCATGCCAAGCCTTTTCAAGGGTCAGTTTTCCCTAGAGAAAGAAGGATTGCAAGTCTACCTCTCAGTGAGAGAAAAGCAGAGGTGCCAGCCTTCCAGCAGCACAGCACCTCCCAGCTCTCAGGAATGTGCCATCTGCCCACGGGAGCCATTCTCCATTCTTTGCAATATTTTTTCCCCTGATGTGGAGGGAAAAATACATATAAAAAAAAATTATCAACCTCTAAAAGCTAACATAACACTGGTGTTCACCACAGCGAGTGCTACAACATGGAAAATGGGATTTTTCATCCAAAGCAGAGGAAAGGCAGAGGAATGTTGGTGCTTTCTCCAGAGTGAGGAAGGAAACAGGACGCAGTAGAAAAGCTGCCTGCAGGGAAGTTGCAACTTGGTTTTATTTCCTCCGAGGAATAGTGAGAAGACAGAATAATATGCCAAGCTATTATATTTTAAAATCTTCGTGCTGAAATTACTTTAATTGTTTCCTGCTTTCAAACAAAAGTGTCAATGAAAAAACAAATACAGACTATGAATGGGAAGTTTCAAGCTAGTCTACGTTTAGACATTATGAGATAAAACAGTTAATCACTTTAAATCTAACAACAGAAATTTAAAGTAATATATCAGTTATTTTGGCTATAATTGCTCAAAGGTGGTTTGTCAACAAAAGGCAATGACACATTTACAGGTGAACTGCTGAAGATTTTTGTGAACGAGCATCTTTCCAAGCAGCTGTGGTCTGCTGTACCTCAGTTGAAGGGAGGTTTGAGATGCAACCACTACGACCTGCCTGCAGAGACTCTCTATCCAGTTTCAGCTCCCCACCCCCAAAGCTTTTTCACTGTGTCCCCTGCTATGCAGCCTTTTCCCAGCCCTATGAATCACTGCTGCCTGGGCTGCTGCCCTGCAAGCAGCTGGGGGCTTTGTAATAGATGTGATACGAGGATGATGGTTACTGCTTGCTTTGATTTCCCAGCCACAAGCACAGCAGTTCAAATGGTAGTAAAGAGGTACATTCTTTGCCTTCAGTGAGCTCAGAAACATACAGGTATTTGCACTTCTGGCCTGAGAACACAACCCCATGGCTGACCCAGATCAGGGATTTTACAGTCCCAAGCCTTGGCATTCCAGATCCCTTTCTTGCACTGGTATGACTGGTCAATGATCCAGAAAAGTATAAAAAGATTATTTTCTGGGTGTTCATGTTCAGTGAGTACAGCTCTCCAGACTGTGTGGTCATATAAAGTGCAAAACCTAATTCTACAAATACTCTTTTTTTTTTTTTTTGTGCTTCAATTTTATAGCCCAAGTATCATAAAGAACATTAGAATGAAGATTAAAAATTAAAATTTCATTTCTCAGCAGTGCACTAGCATTACATTACTTTTAATCATGGGCCATAGGTCAAATCTAATGATTAATATACATACATATATGAGAATTAAACTGCATTAATGTGCTCCAATAAGTAAAAAAAAAATAATTCTCATAAAAGAGCCATGTGAGAGTGACCAACTCATTCTAACACATCAGAGTAACTAGGCATCTTGTTTCATGCCAACAGCAGGTGAAACACAACACACTATTATTAGAGGTCTTTCTACAAATCACATCTACTTCACTCACTCAACTACCAAAATAACCAATAGACCAAATAGCTTTTGTTCAGAGTAAGAACCCAAAACATCCAGATTAGGTACAAAAGGGAAAGGAAAAGTTCATGAATATGGGATTAGGCAATAACAATGATGAGAAATCTGGTGGGTGGTGTAAAATCAATACAATCAATATCTTCACTGAAGTCTCTTAATTCCACTTTGGGGTTCAGGCATATGAAATCACTCTGATGCGTTTGTTTCTTGTTTGTAATTACTAGAAGCTCTTCATGACATTATTGCCTTGCCAAGCACATGTCTAAATATTTTATCACCTATATGTGACAGCAGCATAAATATACAGTGTTATGGTTTAAGCAGCTAATCTGATTTCACCATCATGCTTAGGACAAAATGTGATTTTTCTCTGCCTAAAAATACCTTGCTATAGCTGTAAGAAGTGGTTCTGCATTAGCCTCACATTTACATACTTCTTACAGAAAATGGTGTTTAGAATTTTATTTTACACGTATTTCACCCACAAGCAAACTTCATGTAAACCAACAGTATTTTCTAGTGAAAGTAACTTCCTACTCCCTAGTCAAATCCATGTCAAAACAAAACATTTGTAGGATAAAAGGCCAAGTCAGATGCATAAACAAGGCAAAGCTTTAGGACACAAATTGTGAGCCTGTGTTCCTGAACAATGTAAAAGGAAATGGAAACTCTGAACTGCAAGTTGCCATTCACTCCCCACATATAAACATATCTGTCGTGGTGCAGCTGTCTGCTGGCAAACTCAGGAAAAGAAGAGTTCAAAGTCACAGAAGCACACGAACTGTGAACCTGGAGCTGGAGGCATGCTAGCTGTAAAGTACTGATATGCTCTTGTTTAAGTGAGAAATACCAAGGTGCACAACTGCCAAGAAAAACTAGGATGATCAGTGATTTCTCTAACAGGCTACCATATTTTTGTTTGCATAGCTAGGGATGAATAAACCAGATGTTTGTTCGTTCTGACTCCAGCAATTTATCTGATGTGAACTTCCATTATTATGACTGATTTTGGAACGTAACGGATACTTTTTTTCTTTATCATTATTTTTTTCCCCTCTCTTTCCTAACAGAGGGAGTTTTCCTGCTCATTGTTCTTCCACCACGTTCTCAGATGGCATGCAACACAGGCACTCCACTGCTACCACCTCTGCACACAAGTCCAGCAGAAACCTACACATTCATGTATTAAGGCTGAACATTTTTCATTCCACCAAGAAAATAGTTTGCATCAGCTGTCAAAGTTTTATGATGTTGTGAGGCAGAGGAGGAAAGGTAATTGGATAATGTTTGCCTCTTAGTTTAGCAGAACGTAATGCCAGGGCAGTATGTGCTCTGCAGAGCTCTAGGCACTGGAGGTTTTTGACCATTAACCACAAATCCATGTTTTTGATGAACCTGCAGATATGGCTGTCCTGACTTCTTAAGCCAAAAGGATAACACTTTAAACAGCTATTAATTGGTCTTTCCCACGAGATGTCCTGACCAAAATAAACTTTACTCTCAGAAAGCAGATGATATAAAGTTGTGTTCAATAGAAGATTATTATTCACTCAAGATTCCACGTGGAAGTGTCTTCAAACATAAAGTGCAGCCCACCTGCACAAGCACTCCCAGAGAGACATGCTAGAAATATTTCATTTATGGTTCCATCAGAGCACTCTCCAAGCTGCAATACTCCAGCTCTAGCATGTAAGACTACTAATATAAATTTCTTTGGTGTAAAAAAAAAAACCAAACCAAACAAATCTCCTGGAAATCTTCAGTTTCTTCACACAAACAATGTCAGCTGGAAACAAAGATCTACATTCAAACACATTGTGCCATGACAGCAGCAGTTCAATTCATGCTGCCTTCCTCCAAAGGAAACTTGCCTCCAGAGACCCAGAGTCTCTGGCCTCATCTAACTATCACTACCTCTAGCAGCTCAGAAATGCACTTCATATAAGAGCTTGGGACCCTGTAACAAGCTATTTCAACCTTTTACTCTGAAACTTTTATTTTTCCATAAGTGATTAATTTTACCATTGAAATGCAGAGCAGACTCAGATGAGAAACTAAAGGTTACGGTATAACAACCTCTCACAGTTAAGGACTTAAAATACCAATTGCTGCTAATTTTCCAAGAGCATCCCATACATTAAACAAATGCAAGTGTCTGAAAATGTTCAAACAAGCAGAAAAGCAAACAAGCAAAAGCAGGGAAAGGAAAGGAGATGCATTTCAACAGTGGCAAACTCTTCATTCATCCCTAGCCACCTTGTCAAGCCATACTCTGATATTTTGAATGTAAAATTTGACACCTTCTCACAGCTCACTAGTAATGAGCTCATTGTTTAGATTTATTACTAGAGATTAAAAAACAGAAGAGCCAAGCTGAGCAAACCTGGCAGAGCCAGCAAAGAGAGGGACGAGACCCTTGTGCCCCCTCAGCTTTATACCTAATATGTCGTCTGTGAAAAGGAAAATCACTGAACAGAATCAGTTCTCACTCAAACCAAGACACACTGAATTCAAGAAGCAGACAGAGAGCCTGAAGACCTCTTCCCTGGAAAAGCTCTGCCCATTTCATCAAATGGCCATGAAGTAACACCTGCCTTAGCAGTAATTATGCATGAATTCACACACACACACACACACACACACACACACACACACACACACACACACACACAAAAAAAAAAAAAAGAAAGGGAGGATACAAAGGATCTTATTCTTGAGACAGAGCACCAACTTCTGCACATGCCCTGGAAGACATGCTTTCTAAAGAGCAGCAGAAATAAAATCAGACAGTGATTTATGACACAAAAGGTATTTCTTTTGTGCATATTTTTTTTACATCTTTTTTTTTTTGCAGACACACAAGGTACCCTCAGAGCCTATCACAACACAGAGACAAAAACTGTTTAATCAACCACCACCACTGGCTGGGCTGTGGGTGTTCATGCACCCCCACACACCTTCAGATGGGAGGCACAGCTACAAGAGGCGGTGAGGCCGGGAAATCTTTTCCCTTGCCAGCCACATGCTCCTCCTTGCTCTCAGCAGCAAAAACAAAACAAAAGCAGCTGCCGTGGATGGCAGAAGAGGAGTGTGAGCCGAGGCTGGGTGGGTGCCACCACCAGATCGGGATGATCAATGCTGCTGTCGTTCGGTGCAATCAGCCGAGGCATGGCGGGGGTGGAGTCATCAATCACTGCAGTGCACGCAGCTCCCCGCCTCGGCTTGCTGCCCGCCTAAACCTGCCCAGCCTTGCCCAAGGCACTCTGAGAACTATTCCCCTCACTGCCCTTCTAACATCCTGGGGACTGCTTGCTTATTATGAGAATGATTTTGCCCAGGACTTGGGTCTTTTCAGGGTACATGTATAGTGAACCCAGCTCCTTGGAGGAGGAACAGGTTCTGGTTTGATTTCATTCTGCTTTGACTTTGCTAGGAGGCTGCCTTCCCTTTGTGACTGGCCTGGGAGGGGACAACAAGGCTGTTCTTGACAAAAGCACGTGGAAAAGTACATCTCCTGTCACATATCCCCAAGATGAAGAGTATTCCACCGCACCAACCAGCATTTGGGATTGATGAAAAATTGGGCCAATGAAAAATCTGATGTAAAGGCTATAAATTACAAGACCATCCTGAGAGCTTAGAGGGTGTCATTGTGCTGGAGGAAATGCTAGAGTGCAATACGTGTATCAAACACACAGAACTTAAGATACATAAAAAGATTTTCCATAGACAGAAAGCATCAGATACTGTTAGTGGTATTTTAAGAGATGGGGAAAAAATGCCTGGTGGTGATAACATGCAGCATCAGGCACAGAAGGGGGCACAAGAAGCAACATGTAAAGCGCACTGTGCTGCACAGACTTTGTGAAACTGCCACATGCATCGAGAAATGCAGCAGGATCAACTCTGGAAATCAGGGAAGCTTTGCAGAGGTAAGCCCTCTTAATACCTTTGTCAGGTAGGCAGTAGATTGGTTGTAATCACCTATATTTTTCTAACTGTGCAAAGCTAGTGATTGAACCTCTACTCAAAGTGTTAAGATTAATGGCTTGTGTCAAACATTAATATGTATTTAGTGTTTTCCCTATGTTTTTTTGGATGAGGAAAAAGGACTCAGCTGGTTAAAACTGCTGTGCAAAATAACAGTGTCTGTTGAACCATATGTGTGTGCATATGTGTAATCTATCTTACAGAAATAATTACAAACTGAGGAGAGTGAAGGTACTAAGGTCACACACCAACAAATCCCACATAGAGAAGGATTTTCCTACATGGATTTTCCAATTAAGAACATGATCAAAACCCAAATCAAACCAAACTGCAACTCTGCTGGTTTACAAGCCAAGTCCTTTCAACTGCTCAAGACTAACCCGATAAATGCCTTTTGTGAGTTTCTCCACTGAACCATAGTTCATATACTCAATGCACTAGAACTGCCACTACAAACCACCCAGTGCCATTTCTGAAATACCTGTACACTGGTAGTGGATCCCCCTTTTAGAAAGATTAGAAATGATTAATTTTTTAATTTTCAGTTCCTCTTCATAATTGCCCACCATCTTGTCACCTCAACTGCTCTGTTGTCCTTGGCCCTCCCCCACATTTTTGTGGTTGCTCACTCACTCCTCGTGCAGCAGACTCCCAACCATACACTGAATTCCTAATTGGCTGCAGGGAAAGCTGAACCTGCAACCCTTGATTTATGACTCTGTTACTCAGCCTCTTGGGAGCTCTGTTTGAGATGCAGGAGCTGGAGGCAGCAGAGAGAGGCAGCGTCCTCGTGCATGTAAAGCATCTGCTCTGCTCCTGAAGCTTCATTCCCAGTCAGGGCCAAGTTGAAGATCCATTACAGGCATGTGCCTTATTACTGCAGGAAGCAAAGCTGAAGAGTTTGAGACTGTCGGCGTCAATAAAGCTGTCAGCACAGCAAATTAAGGATAGAGGGAACAACAAGAAGAGCCCCATATAAAAGACAGATAGGCCAGCCAAAATTTAAAAATGGCTGTAATTCACATTGTCTCTGATTGTATTGGAATCTGATCTCTTTTCTCAATAAAATCAATTTAATTACACAGCAGTTATAAAAAAACCTGCAAAAATAAAATGACAAAGTCAGAGCAGCAAACTGACCTTGATATGCCATTTAGGATAGTCATCTTTCAATGCATGATTTTGTAGAATCAGAGAACAGTCTCCAAACACTTTCAAATATTGTCAACATCTGACCTCCCAAAGCACTCTGGCTAGTTGCCAAAGCAACGCTCTCCCCATTAACAGAGCATACTGCCCATACATAACCTACCATTATTTGCAATCTTGCAAGCTAATTAACATGTTAAGAAATGGTTTGGCAACAAATTCCTATCTGTAGTCATGAATTCTTGATAATTCTCTTTAAAGCTATTCTCACCAGGTCATAAGATCAGATATTTAAGCACACTTAGCTTCTGTTTTCAAAGAGAAATAACTATTTTCTGTTAAAATTATTGAAAATTACCCAGCATTAACACATATGGTTTGTGGTTTGAAAATTTAAAAAGCCCAACAATTTGAAGTCAGCATACTTTCAGAGAAATGACAGCATTTTTCTTTTACATTGCCTTATGAGAAGAGTTACTTCAAAAAATTTATGAGGCAAAACAGAACACCTGCAAATAAAAATCTTAAGAAACCTCTTCATTGTGCATTTTTTCTTTCGAGAGCATCTAAGTCATAACATGATTTCATCTGGGCTGGTAGAGAGGTTAGCACAGGACAAAAAGAAAACATTTCAGACTTCTAATCCCAAAGAAAACAATTGTTTTGAACAATTCTCTCTGAAATGCCTATTAACTGAGCTTTCAGTGTGTGTTTATGGAATAGCAGTGAAAAACAGAAAATCAACTTTGCTAAATATATGCTTGTGCTAGATTATGTTAAAACTCTGCCAAATGTAATTACCATAACCAAAAGGAGAAATATATGCCTTTATCTCCTTACCACATTTCACATGTATATTGACTTCTTTGGAGCCTTGAAGATTTAAGTCAAGCATTCACAAATTGAATATACATATAAACGAACATCACCCTTCCATATTTGTACATTATTAACAATTTTAATTATAAAAGCTTTCAGAAAACAAAGCACTCCTGCCTGCAGATTCAGAACAATGACTTACAAACTAAAAGGCAAAAAATGGTTTCCCCAACATGCTAGATATGTCTGAACAAACCTATTTCTTAAACAAGTAATCCATAAAAAGAACATTAGATCTCTGTATCAAAAAGCCAGTAAAACAAAGAAACAAGCAAACAAACAAACAAAATCTAATAAAGATAATTCATTTTCAAGTTATATTAAAAATAAATCATCCAGTAAAATTAAAATTCAGCCTTTGAAATGAGATTTGAACTTTTTATGCATACTCTGCCCTGCTGACCTTTACTAAAGTTTGTAAGTCAATATGAAATACAAATGGAGAGAAGATGATGGATTTTCTGCCAAATAACCCTAAGGAAAAGTAATGCTGTTAGTTAGGAAGCCTGCTTTTATTTCCTTTGCCAAATAATAAATTAAGAAAACTTCCTAGCATTTATGATATCTTACTGTTTGCATTTCTTTAACCTCTTGTTCTTGTCTTCTTATAAATAAAAGCAATACAGCCAGCAAGTGGAATAAAAAAGAATAAAAGGAACTCCTTTATTTGCATCTAACGAGTTGGGAGTTTTAAAACCAGGTAAGATTCCTAACACTGGGGAAGGATGGGAGAATAAATAGGTCAAAAGCTGCAATGTCATCAGGTTCTACTCAGTAGAATGAGATTTTATTTATCAGGAACTGGTAGTGTCTCTGCTTTCTGAGTGAATGACAGATCCTTCCTATCTGTTTTTACCTCTGGATATGTGTCCTGAGACTGAGAATAACGGATAGTCCTCAACAGTTGTACCATACATACTTTTAATTTCTGTATGTCATTGACAGAGGAAAGAGTTGTGTTAAGCTCTAACATGTTGCAGAAGAGGTCAGCATACAGAGCATTGAAATACTGTCAGCTTGTCAGTGAATTCCTGATGTACACTGAGGTACTGGCAGCTGCCACAGATCTACAAAACTCCCATTAACTTCGAGTTCCTATTATTGCAGTGTTTGGCATCTTGTTTGCAATTTGTGAGAAAACTATTTCATGGCTTTGACAGTGAAGCACAGAGAACCACCAGCAAAGTTTCAAATGTTTGGTCCACCAGCAGTTTCAAAAAAATCCCTTGAAAAAACAACCATACAAAGCCACACTATCTCTTAATTATTTCCTATCCTGCCATCGTTAAGTTTTAAATTGCTTTCCTCACACTGAAATAACTTCTCTCATGAATTCAGACTCCTCTAAATGTACTAATTAAAATGCCTGGTATCTCACATGACATCTAGCCTAAGAACAGCAGTAACTCCTGGTCCCTGGGAAGACAGGCAGCCAAATAAATCATTCTGTTATGCTGCAAGGTGGACTTTTTGAGCAGAAGATATGTAACCATTGGTTACACAGATTCTAAAAGAAAGAAAAAGACAGAGTTGTTATGCCAGAGAATAAGCCTGCAAAGGAAATTAAATCAATTTGCAAAGGTCTTTTACTCACTTCTATTTTTTCATTTATATGGATGAAGTGAGGACATGATAATATATTGAAGATGGAATTAAAAAAAAATAAATTCACAAGAGGTCAATGCACTATTCTTATCAAAGAGTGAATCAAGGAATTTCAAAATTCTGGAAGAAAAAAACCACCCAACCAACCAAGCACCTTTCTCTAAACACAGCTTTGTGCCTAGAGAGACATTTGAGACATCAGCAAGCAGAGTAACTTCCATCTCACTGGTGTTTCTCTGCACTCCTTCCTCGACTTTCCCTGACACAAGATGTGCCTCCTGAAACCTACAGAAACTCTCACCATTTGTCTACTTGCAAACTACACCCAAGAACTTTTCCCCCCTAGGAAACTATAAAAAAAACCAAACAAAACTGCTGGGTGAGCAGGATGGCAAATGCCACTGTGAAAAAGGTATTCTTCTGTGCTTTGCCAACTGCCTGTCAGTAGGCACTTGGCAGCTCTTGCCCTTTAGTAACTAAGAAGTCTTCCTAGGGCAAAGACTTTATTTTTTGTTCCAGATACACATAGTGCTTATGAGTGGGACTCAGCCAGCAGCAGTTAATTTGGTTGAACCCTTACACTATTTCCTAAATTCTTGAGAAGTGTGTGTGTGTGTGATTTGTGAAATGCCTCCTTCCTCTACTGCAGCATAATATATGGCAAAATATCAAGAACACTCACATCCTTAAAACAGCATAATCTTTGAAGCTAAAATCAAGTGGTTTTACATATACATCACACATTGTTTCTGTCCAGACATGGGACTTCTACTGTCAGAAAAACAAATACAACAGTTCTTTGTTCACTTAAGGCAATCACTCTAACCTACACATCCAGAAACCTGGTTAGTGTTCCAAAAACTGCAGTGACATTTCTGAAACAACTCTATCTTCCTCATAGTAATGGTGGGAAACTATGGAGGAAAAAAAGATGAGGCAGTTATTTCAGAAGAGGATTTCCAGCAAATCAAAATACACTCCCCTGAACAATGAAAGAAGAACACAAACACATGGAGAAATCTGTGCAAAATTAAAGCTTTACAGAGTGGCAAATTTATCCTCAGGGCTGCCAGTAAAAAATTCAGTTGCAATTTACACCAGGTGTGACCTTCAGTATTAACCATCCTCTGTGGATCAGCCACGAGTTTGACATTCCTACATCAGAGGACAGCAATGAAGTACAAAAGGGGGATTAAAGAGGTTAACACCACAAAACAAAACAACCAAACAGAAATAACTGCCTGTATGTTTCCTCACTCAGTGACAGCACAGGACTCAGACTAAAATATGAGCTCCTTTCCTTGTCACTGCTGAGATGTCAGCTGTCCTTGCTGTTTAGCAGTTAAGTTGAATGAAAAGCAAATTATTTAAAATCAGTTAAGCAGGCCAGTTTCAGCAGCCTTTCACACAAGAGGAAAACAAAATGTCAGAAACAGATTTCAGGACCTGAAGAGATGTATGAGAGCCTGCAAAGCCAACAGCAGCTGTGAAGATTGGTATGTTCAATGTGCTTCCCAGGCCAGTTTCAGCTGCCCTGCATGGCCTGGTGGCTGTGCAACCACAAACTACTCACTGGTGCAGGGGCTGCCATCCTGTCATCCTCAATGGGCCACACTTGCTCACAGCAAGCAGGGAATATGCAGGGAAACAAGCCCTAGTCAGTAAAAGGCTGAGAAGACAAGTGCAAGCCACCCAGTGCTAGCTGAGGCATTGCACTGAAAGCTCAGTGGCAAAAGTCATACCAAGAGAACTCAAAACTAGAGCAAAAAGACTCAAGATGTTGGTACAGAGCAGCAAGGCTCAGGGAACAGGCAATGGACAGGCTGAGCTGAAAGGTTTAGGCTGTTCTGGATTTAATGAAGGCTTGTGATTCACTTGGATACCTTAAACTGAAGCAGGGAATGCCTTCAATTAGTGATAGTTCACAACTGGTCTCCACAGTTAAAATTCATCTAGATCTGGTTTTGCCTCCACATTACTGTTAACTGACACTACTCAAAAGGCACAGCACATTGCAATTCCAGCTGTAAAGCAAACAGAGAAACAGGCAATGCAGGGCAGAGAGAGAAAAGGAAAGTTCAAAAAGAAAAAGACCATTTTGGAATCATTTCTTTTTGCCTTGGCCATGGCACACGGTCACAGGAACAGTGGGATCTACACAACAGATGAGTTTTTCACTGCTGGCTGTCCCAGCTCACCCTGCCCTGCACCACCTCTGCTGTTTTTCTGACTCTGGGCTGAACTGCTTCTGTGTTAAGTCAGCAGAAAACTAAGCCAACAAAAAGTGCAATAGGTTTCTGCACGGATGTCAATGCAAAAACAGTTCAGCATAGGTTTAGAAAGGAGATGGGCTTAGCTGCTCTACCAGTGCAGGCTCAGTCAGATTAGCCAGACCACTCACAGTAGCTTTATTGGCACTTTAAAGCTCCAAATCTAATAATACTACAAATATTCATCTCAGCAGAAACACCATCTTCTGGGGCATTATCTTGTCTTTCCCATCACACCCACGACCATTTGCCCAGCTCACTGTCTATGATGGGAAGGAATAGTATTGTTTTTGTTGTAGTTGTTTTCAGTCAAGACCAACTCTCCAGTTTAGTTTATCACACGGCTCTATAAACAGGTGTGCTGGCAAGTGAAGTGTTGCACAGGACTGGAAACAAGCAGCTGGAGCCAAAACAGAAAACAACTAAAAATCTGTGAAACTGGTGCAAGTTCAGGTCATATTATTCTCCTCAGTACTGTGTACATGCTTAGCAGGAGGTTTGGCTCTAAGATACCTGTGGCTTAAGTAAAAAATAAAATAAAATTTTAAAAAATATTATATATAGATTATTAGATATATATATCTCCCATCTCACTGTGAGATAGCTAGCTTACAAGCATTCAGGTATTTATTCTACTGTACAGGAAATTAATTCAGTTGCAGACCTAGTCACAGATTCCTTATGTTCCTGTTTTGGCTACAGCTGCACATGGCTGAGAGCCAATTCCATAGCTCATGCCCCTAAAACATCTCTCCCAGCCACACAGTTCTGTCACTTACCTCATGCTACTTCCAGTATCTCTTGGACTTTCAAGAGCTTATGCAACTAACCTACATTGCAAAACACCACTCCAATCACTCAGACAAGGGGCTAGTAAGTGTCAAATGCAATGCAAGGAAAGGATGAACACCACGAGAACAGTGGCAGTTGTCATTTTGAAGCCAGTTTCTGAGGCATTTGTGTCCTGTAGAATAAAAACTCAACGAGGCCCTTTAGCTGGCAACACACAAAGCTTCTCCTCTATTGCAGCTACACCATTTTGCCTCCCAAAAGAGAAACTGGGGCCACAGATGAACAAAGCAATAAAAGAGTGTTAAAGACAAACAGGTGGATAAGACAAAAAAACCCCATGAAATGGCAGGATATGCTCTCAGTGCCTGAGGGAAGCAGTAAATGGAGGAGAGTCCAAATCCAAGGCAGTACTTTTGGGCTTCCAAAAAATAAATACATTTATTTAGAATGAAAAATGTAACTTTGAATGGCTGTTTGATTATTAGAGGGACGTAACAGATCCTTGAGTTGCACAACAGCAACACTGGAGAAAACAACCCTTTTCCTTAACACAACCATGCAGTTTGAAAAAGAAACACAAACACACAACACATGCTCAGACTACCTTGAAAACTGCACGTTTCACCACCTTAGCTGCAATGCTTTATTTTCTTACATAGGTCAGCATTCCCCCAGCTACTCCTATGTAAACAGAAGAAGTGAATCAAACTTTTCCCATGAATCCTCTTGCTAACAAAATATTACATGCAAATGTCCAAAATACTTTGCAAATTACATTGAATCAGAAGGGCAGAGTTTAGCAAAACTGACTCTGGGAACTGATGTTGTTATTAATATCCTAACAAGGATCTAAAAATCATTGTGTGCACTTTGCTGCTCCATTTAAATAACAATAAGAAGAATGAAGAACATTTCTTCTATGTACAGAGTGCTTACCTAGGGAGACCAGAGGCTTACTTCTATAAAGATGAACAGGCAAAATTGAGAAAACAGAAAATATTCTTTTAATATTTTTATGTTTTTAACCATAACAGTAAGTTCTTTGTGTCTGTTGTTACTTGTGCAGGCTGGAGTCCTAATATAAAAGACTTACATGCTATCATGGGAACATGAGGGCTTCATGGTGAGGTTTTACAGTGCAGCTAGACCAATCTAATGGCTCACTGCCACCAAAATGAGGCAGTCTTACTCTTTCTTCTACCACCTTTTGTCTGCTATTCCTCTGCATGGCTCAGGGATATCTGACCCCTGATTTGGCTGAGTTTGCTGAATTGGCAGAGTAATAATTCAGCAGGAAAAGTCTGTTTATCAAGAGAGGTCAGATGAATACTAATATAGGGAACTAAAGGACACTTCTTACAATGCAATCCAGTCATTTAACTGGTTAAATCATCTTGTGGAATCTCCAACTTGGTGACAGCAACACTTGAGACAAAAAGGAGGGTGAGAGAAGAAGTGCTTTGGGTTTTTTACATGTTCACTTTAAGATGATTATTAATATTGGCATAAAATGAAGAGGCATTCTTACCTTTCACTGCTATTGTATCCATTCACTTACATCCCCATTTGTTAACTTACCAACAAAACATAACAGAATAATTACTTACCTACAAATCCTTTTTCTCCAACTAATTTAAGGGCAATCTTATCTGCCAATACAGAAGAATTTCCATGTGCAATGTTAGCAAAAGGTCCAGCGTGGACAAATACTGGTGTTCCCTGAATGATAAAAATATGTGTAGCATTAATTGAATGGAGAGGTAAGAACAAAAGCTTACAGGTAAATCAAAAGCACATGTAATGAGCACTCATGTATTCTGGGGGGAGGAGGGTTAGGTGCATCTCAGGTGCTTGAGAACCCATTCACTGACAGGTGTAGATGACAGAACCTGCTTCATTCATAGAAAGGTAATGGACAGCAGTGCAACCTGTACATAAATTACACCACTTGCCCAGTCTTGTATTAATGATTTGCATTTCCACTGTCCTAAGGCTGTGGTGTGCTATTCTGGCATGGCTACTACAATCAGCACTAACTGAGACCAGCTCCCCCTACTCCATGCCTACTACTCCTGTTTTCCTCACAGGTTGTAATTGCCATTCCTGTGCAGACAAAGTAGCCAGAGGAAGTGATGAGGGACCAGAGTCAATGGTTAAGGAGCTGGAGAAGGGAAAGGACATGGCTGAGGTGCAGGGAGGATGCTGATATACAATGGAAAAACCACTCAGCACTGCTGGACGACTGCCTGGGATCTCCAGGGGCAGAGCTGAGTTCCTCTGTGCTAGATACTACACAAATACACAAGGCAAGTAGACTCTGTAGTGGCAAGCAATCGAAACCAATGTTCCTGGGTGACTTGGTCTAGGTGATCCTGCTCAGGCAGGGGGATTGGACTAGATGATCTTCTAGCTCCCTTCCAACCCCTAATATCTGTGAATCTATGAAAGAGTTAACACAGCAATGGCACAGGGCTATTTGTCAGGTAACAAGCAATCTCAGTTTCCCTGTGCCTTTTTTTGGCAGGCATGACATGGAAAGGAGAAATTAGAAAATTAGCATCTCCAGAAAGGGATGAGTGCTACATTAACTGCTGTCTTTTCCCCACATCAGAATACACAATCAAACAGAAGGATGTCCCTCCTGCTGTCTTACTATAAAATACACAAGCAAACAAATGCCCATTGTGTTAGTGCTTTTAAAAAAATTATTTCCATCTATGTTATTCACACATTCTGTCTTAGGAGCTACTGCCAACCTCCAAAATTTCAGCCAAGCTACTGGGCCATCTTCTTAATTTTTGACCAGAAATGCCAATTAAGGAGGATGGCTAATCTAGGGATGAGCCACAGGCCACATCCAGAAGTCCTCCCCTCATCTTTACCGTGCTACATCGTGTGTGCACTTCACACATAACATGAGCAGAGCATCCCAGAACAACCAGCCTGCAACTACAAAGAGCTGTCACACAGAGCAGCTGTTCTAATGGGAATGGGATAAATAAATGCTAAACATTAAAAGATCAGTTCATGAGAGAACAAATCTGTCCTGTCAGACACAAATAAACACTATGAAATCATTATGTGCATTTCAAACGTCTATAGCAGCAGATGTAAGCTCTACCAAAGCCTGCAGTTAATGGAGGTGGAGTGCCCCATGTTTACCATTTTGAGATTTTACTGCTATTCCTGCATGTAAAAAAACCCTCTCAATCACTCCAAATCAACCAAGGCAGCATTTCTAGTGACAGAATAGCAGAGCTGTGATGGAAATCAGCCCACCAAGAAACCTCCTTGAAAACCAGCAAATCAAAACTCATGCATCAATCCACATGTGAACAAACCCCCAATCACTGACAAGTTGCTAGTTCAGTTCCACACAGGACTGGCATTTGGTCATTTCTGATTTATGAAGAGGTTTATAAAACCTCTTTTCCAGTGCATGCAGACACCTGTGTAAGCTGGTGCAAATCCAGTGAGCAGGTCATTCTTCTCCCCTTTCACAGGCCCTTGGAAGCAACTGCTCAGATATCCATAGCTTCACAAAATAATACCCACCTCCAGGATCTTTACCATATCACAGAGGAGTGCTGCTATCTCTGCAATGGTTACTTTCAGCCATTGCTACCCACATCACTTGCAAATTATGCCAATTAACTGTCAGTATCAGCTGGAAGTCATCTGGAATATCTCTTCTCCTTTCCTCAGGAAGCCTTTTTGCCATTCCCCAATACCAATCTGGAAGACCTGCTTTGGTGCAGCTTCATCCCTACTTGCAGAACAGGTCTGTGACACAGTCTGAGCTGCACCTGTATTCTCTGTGATGATATTTTGCTTTTTTCCAGCACCTGTGTGCTGTAGGATCATTTCTGATGTTACTCTTGTCAAGTCATGGTGCTGTTGCTAAAGATCTTCACACTTAGACTGAGAATTTGTTCTCCCTGAAGGGATGAGAATTATTCATGGGTAGTCTCTTTGGAAACTTTAGAGGCTTATCTTCCTTTGGATGCTACCTAGTAGCATTATTTCAAGTGCAGTTTAGGTCTCATTTCTGGTTTGCAAGACAAAAGACTTTTAATTCACATACTCATCAGAAATATGTCATTCCTTATAGCATCAAATCTATCATCCTGGAAGGCTCTAAACTCACAGGTGGATCAATGCATTGCATTCAAGTGCACAAAGTATCTTCCTTTTTCTCCTCACTCCCTTTCTTTGGGAAAAACTCAAGCTATTATAATTACCACTTCTTAAAGCTATTAACATGCAGCATGAAGCAGTCCTCTGAGCTGCACTGATTTGGTGTATTAGAAATAACTGGGCAAGAATAATTTTCTTTGAAAAATAGACTTGGGTGCTGCAGTCTGAGTTCTCCTAACAAGCAACAGTGTTTGATGAAAGTTGGCATATGTTTCAGCCATGGCACAGATTAGACTAGAAAAGAGTACCACATAAAAGCAGGAATTTTATTGCATATAAATGTGAATATAAAGAGATGCATCAGAAAAAAAAAAAGGCATGCAAATCCTAGAACCAAATGTCTATCAAAATAAACTCTTCTGACATTCTTAATTGCCTTTTCAAACACTACAACAAAACTACATTATTTTCTAACAGATCTACAAAGTGTAAATAGAGTGGCACAGACTAAACAGTCATAATCAAAGTTACCTTGTCAATGATGCTTAACACTCACAACATCATCCAAGTGGCAATTTGATACACATTTCTGGCTGTGACACTGTTGATCCTATGTGACCTCCAGTTTGGATGGTAGATTACATTTGAACACACAGATATCACTTTTCATACAGCCACATGAAAGAACAGATGTTCTTTTCAGGAGAAAATAATTAAGATGGCTGTAATAAAATAATACAAGTTTAAATCTTCTTTTTCTACTATTCTCTGAGAGTAAGAAGTTGTCCCGATCAAAACACAAAAGCTAAAGGGTAGTTATTGCTTCAACATGCTGTAGAAAATCACACCTTTGTACCAACTGTGGATTGCACTGGTATCATTCTACATTCTTCAACTTTCCACCATAGCAGGAATTGCTATGAAATATTCCAGCTATGTCATTTTGATGGTCAAACTTTCAATACAATACATTACTTTTTCTCCGAATGCATTTGTTTCCAGAACTACTTCTTTATTCTCACATTTTTCTTCTTCCCTCTCCCCATGACTACTTAGCATCATGCAGCTTCCTGCTGAAAGGGTAATACTAGACTACCCAGACATGAAGTTAGGTTGTACTAATTCTGTGTTCTTTGAGCTGTTGGAAGCAAGCTCACTAGAGCAAGTGTAAAATATCCCTTTCACAGGCCAGGAAAGCTTCATAATGCCCCTGAAAGCACTATGGCAAGACAGGGTGTCTGGGAGATATCTTTTGAAAATGTGTTAACAGGCAAAAGGACCCTCCTGTGCTTCTAAACAGCACAAATCAGAATCACAGAATGTTAGGGGTTGGAAGGGAGCTACAAGATCATCTAGTCCAACCCCCCTGCCAGAGCAGGGGCACCTAGACTAAGTCACCCAGGAACACACCCAAGTGGGACTTGAGTGTCTCTGTTCCAGAGCAGGGACATTCATATGAAGGAAATACATAAAAAAGAAACTTCCCTACAGCAGCAAGATGGTAAACAGAAGGAAACCTATTACTTGGAAGCCCAATTTGCCTTCCAGTGTGCCCAGGAACATAACAGCACACTGGAACTTGTTTGCAACACTAGGCAAAATTGTGACTAAAGCTAGAGTCTCAAAGAAAGGGATAAAAAGAAACACAAAAAAAAAGTATAAATGCAGGTGGAGTTGATAAATTAACATAGACAAAAGAACATTTGTTAAAACACCTTTCAGGATTTGACCCTGGTTTGAACATTGGAATTTAAGCGTGGTCACTGGAGACAAGCACAACAAGCACAATATTGAATTTGAAAGCCAGAGAAGGGCAGGCATCAGAAGCCATACTCACCTCTAATGTCTGCATAAGCGTGGGCTTAATTGCATCTTTCATCAAAACTGCCAAAGCACCTGTTACTCCCTAAAAAAAAAAGTCCACATTTTAAGGAAGTAAATTCTAAGGTGCAACACATCTGAGTTATATTTAATCTTACAGCTACAACAGAGGGGAAAAAAAATACACTTCAAAGGAGAAAAAAAGCATGTGCTCATAAACCATAATGGATAAGCCATGTTACAACCTTGCATTAAAAAATTATGTAGATGTAACCTCAAGACTTCTAACATACAGTAACTACACAGCATGGCAGAAATAATAATGATTTTGCTCTGAATACACTTAAAAGGTAATATGTAAATATTCTTCCTATTTCATGGAGAGATCAGGAGCAACATTATTAAGTAATGAGCATGACGATGTTCATGGAAACAAAAGATGAAATGGAAGCAAAGGCCCCTGAGACCTGAGAAAGCAAGAAGGCAGTAACTTGCTAAAGCTGCTTAGGGAAATGACAGAGCTATTTCTTCCATGCATGACAGAATCAATATCATGAATCAATAACTGGCAACAACCAGAAAGGGCATTTTTCAAGACTTTTTCAAATAGATATGCAATAGTCACAGGATGAAAGCCAACACAGCATTGACTAGGCACAGAGATTGGACATATCACAAGATTAAAAATCAGAGGTGCCTTAGACTGTGATGATGAGATGACAACAGGAAGTATGTTAATTATTGTGCATTCTGGACACAACTCATTGAACCTGAAGCTGAAAGCAAAGTAAAAAAAGATGCAAAGAGAATTAGCACATATCATGACCCAGAGATCTTAAAATGGTTTGGTGTCAACAACCATCCTTAAAAGTTAAACAGGCAATAAAGTTTTCATATCTGACATGTCTCTGTCACAATAAAGTTTCATTCATTCATATCCCAAATTCTCCATGAAGCTAGCAAACTATTCTCACTTCAAGTCTTGCATCTGATTCTCAAAGCTACTTAAGAACTGGGTTCCCATTTGCAATTCAGAGAAGGCAGATATTTTTATAAAATAATTAGAGACTTAGACATCTACACACCAATTAATCATGTGGGAGCACAAGAACCATTAGCTTTGTACTAACTCACACTCAGAAGAAAGAAGTAGGACTCCAAATAAAATTTATATGGACATCCAAGCCTCCTGAGTTCCCTCCTGGAACTAATCTCAAGTACTTCTGAAAATAATACCCCTTCCATCTATCCCACCAGCCACTGGGGCAGGTATGCTCCCCAGGAGAGCAAAGATCATAGAGCAAAAAATAAATTACACACATGACACAGGAAAGGCAATTTAGATGAAAAACCAAAATACTTTCAAAGCAACTTCCAGTAGAGCACTCTCTGAAGTCGTATCAAGAGTGGAAATGAAAGCCAGCATTAGATGACAAGGAAGGTGATTGAGAGTAACTACTGTGAAATTCATACAAGCTACACAGACTGAAGGACAGAGAAAAAAACCCTTTTCTTTATAAGAAAAATAATAAAGCACTTGTAACTTTCCTTCACTTCAAACTATAGTGTCTAATTAAATATTTTTCTGTAAAAAACTAAACTCTAAAGCATAAGCTGAGAAGTACTACAACTACTTGTGTTTAAAGCAAAGTATGTACACATTCTCTCTGATGACCCAGAGAACAAAATATATTCAGCTGACAGATCATTTATAAAAGTAAATATAAAGCTTTTTTTTTTTTGGTCCTAAAAGTATTGAAAACTAACAGCATGGCATAAAAGTAAGCTGAGAGCAAGTATTCTTTTTTAAGAATTGATAGAATTATTTAGTATTTTTCATAGCTGCTGAAACAGTGATCTAGGACATCCATACCCATTTAATTTCATATAAAGATATGGCATATGTCCATCAAAATTCGACTGCACTGTAAAAGCCAAAAAGCAATTCAGTCTTCAAAACACTGTACAATGAGCACCACATTTTGGCAAAGACTTCTGTATGTTCCTCTGCAGAGGACAGATATTTAATCTATTACTTTGGTGGAAGGAGTCTTCTCAATTCATGAAATATTCAATTTATCTTTTTTCTATTACTCCTAGCTTGCCTCCGCATCTGGTTTGTATCTATCAATGTGTATTTTAGGTTTTACTCTTATATTATTATAAATATATTGCATATAAAGTCAAAATTAAGAGCAATTGTGTTTTTGTGAAATATACTTTGTGTACATCTGGAGACAAACCACGGAAAAGGGTTTAGTGGTTTAGGTTCATATAGATTCCAATGAGCTAAAGATTACCATAAAACACTGAAACTTGCATAAATTCAATCTGGGTAGTATATATAAAACATGAACCCCAGAATTTTTTGAAGTGACAAGTGGGACTGACCACGACCCATTACTGAGTTTGTGTGGCACAACCCATGATAAAACTGCCTTTAAAATGTTAAAACTATATGCAAATGTAGTTCCTTGGCTAAATGTATTTCCATGGCAAGTGGTTGTGATAGGTTCAAGCTTCTAAGCTTGATTTAAATTTTAAAAATTCAAGTCAAAATGACTGAAGTGCTCTTTGATTGAGAGAATGCAACCACCATATGTACTGCTTTTCCTTCACTAAGCCCTGACCCACCCTGCTCAAAAAGCTTTAGCTGCAATGGGTGATGTACTTACAGCCTAGAGTGTAACAACTGACCCTGCTCTGGCAGGGGGGTTGGACTAGATCATCTTCTAGGTCCCTTCCAACCCCTGACATTCTGTGATTCTGTGGTTCTGTAACTCTCACTACAGCCTGCACCAGGTTGGACCAGCTCTGGGTCTGGACACCCAGACCATAAGCAAAAGATCTTGTCTCCTGGATCCTACAGGCATCCTTTTCCAACATGTTAAAGGAAGAGATACAGTCCACATGAAGAGGGGTTAAACTCTGGGCTTGCAGAAGAACAGTGACAACACAAGCAGCAGGGGGAAGAGCAGACACTGCATTTAAAGCCTAGAAACAGTAGGTTTAGATGCAAGCTGTTAAAACAGACTGACCACCTGTGGGAAGAAGCCAGTAACAGAGATGAAAAGCTAACTGACAGGGGTGAAATTTATCTTCTTTGGACATATGAATTATGACATGCTATGGTCTTTGATTATACACCTCCTGCTATCATTTCTAGAGGATTTAACTTCATGCAGTACACTGTCACAAATGCAGTACAGATACTTGTAAGTTCTCTTCCTTTGTACAAAGTGAGTAGAACTTAATTTGATAAAGAAATCTTAGTAAGAAAACTTGCTAGTAATTTCCTTTGTTGATAGTTTTTAAATCCAATACTACAGCATCTGACTTCTTCACCCATATTAATGTCTTCAAAAATTAACAATTGCTCCTGTTTTCAGAAGAGAAACAGGCACACACAAGAATCAAACTCAAAAGTATTCACCCATTTTGGATGCTCAACCTGAGACAACATAAAATAATTTCTCCTGGTTGCAAGTTCTTGCTGGCATTTCTCTGTCTCTCCTGGGTACCCAGACAGATGGAGTAATGTGCAATTCTTCAGGTACAATAAGAATCAGTTTGTATGGATGTACAGCATCACCCATAATCTTTGTGAGAAACACAGAAACAGAACTCAACTTCAAAAAGACACTTCTCTGCCTTAACCATGAAATCACCTTCCTTTTTCTTCCCACAGTTCTCACTCCCATTTGTAGCATACTCCACAACTAAGGAGGGAGGACTTGCTGCACTTCACAACCCAGACATGCACCCAAGCCCTCCCTGTGCCTGCTATGAAGAACAGAACCTGCAGAAGAAAAACAATGCTGCAGAATAGCTGCAGATGATCAGAATACATATCCTTGATGCTGTGATGATTATGTTTTTTCCTATACAATTTCTATTGTATAATACAGAACACTGCTTTAAAGAAGAAACAGGAACATGCATTCAGTGCAAGTGACACTATCAAATGACTGAGATGCTAAGCATGGGAAGTTGTTTAATAAAAGGCCAAAGAAAACCAAATTAGTAACAGACATTTGCTGAGCACTACTTTAATTTTAGGAACATATTGGAAAAATTTTTAAGCTTTTTTTGCACTGCTTACACTTTCAGCCCTAACATTAAATTTCCAAAGAGCAACTATAGATTAAATGGAATATGGAAAAGCAACTGCTTTCATTCTGATTAGCATGAAGTGGTTGAAGTCAGGTTAAATATTTTGCAATATTAATACACTGAAGTACCTTCATACAAAAGTAGCATCAAAATTAAAATGATGTATTTCAAATGTAGCTTTAATTCTGATACTGAATTATTTAAAAGTTTTTGCATACACATTATAAGGTGACTCCCCACTCCTCTCCCTCTGACCAAGACAAAGTACTGTCATTGGAAAGGAAAATCAAAACTTCAACAGCTAGAATTTTAAATGTAGTTCTTCATGTCTTCTGCATAACTGGGAGCAGTTGATTTGCTTTAAATTTTAATGATGGCTGCACTTAGAAATTTTGGCATGCTTACCTTAATTTCAATCTTAAATCCAGACAGGCTAGATACTATGTTTTCATCTCCTTATTAAACTGCAATCCATTAAGGTATCCCTGGCTTGAGGATTTGCTATCTTTGCTGACAAGGCAAGATACTGGTTCCTTTGCTCATTTTACAAATGCAGTAAGTTTGTGCAGATGTCAAAGATAAACAGGAAAAACCACACACCCTGTATGTGACACAAGCAGTCATTGCCAGCATGGTGGCATGAAAGCACAGCTCCAAGACATAGCCCAGTTGCTGTATGTCTTTATATGACAAAAAAAAAAGTATAAAAGTAAAGCATTATCACTTGTATTGTATTTAGGGCATGCTGTCAATCTGCAATATATGAACTTAATTTGGCGATTAGGCTTCAGAATTCAAGTGATGTAATGTTATAGTAAACAAATCACAGTGCTGGCACAGAGCTGCACTCCACAGGTTACCTGGTTGCTTCTGGCTACAGCAGAATCTGCCACACACAAATGTGTGAGCTTCCCATTGCTGGTCACTGACTCACAGACTGGCTAGAAGAGCAAGAATTTGATATAAAGGAAGAACATACTGACTTCTTTCAAAAGCTGAAGTAGGGACTCAGAAAAAAGCAACTAAAGAACACATCATAAGCAACCCATGAATTAAGAAGAGCTTGCTTCCATTCTGATTTAATGCTATAAGCACTCATGTGGTAACTAGCATTGTAACATCTGAGTGCACTTAACAAGTACAGTAGCAAACTTCACCAGTTCTCTCAAATAGGAGCCTGCACTCTGACTCCCTCCAGAACCAATTTTGTTTGCCTTAAGAATTGCAGAAAACTATCCAAGTAGGTTATGGAGACCAGAGACTTCCTGAACCAGACATTACCAGAAAGTTGGAGAAATTAATTCTACATCTTGTTCTCATTGGGAGGAAGTTTTGGCCCAGGAGATGATCTTTCTTCGATCTCTGACTGTGCTGTTCAAAGCAAAATCCTTGGCATGCACCTTGCTTTTTAATGCTTCAAGAGGCAAAACAAATGCATCAGAGGTTATTCACAGGTCTAGAGCACTGAACATACCAAATCCTCTGCTGTCACTGGTTCCCCTTTCCTGTTATTAGCCACCACCATCTTCCCCAGTCTCTCCTTCATATCTTGAAGGCTGGTGGTAAGTGCCAGGATGGCCATAATTTCACTTGCAACAGCAATATCAAACTGAGCCTGTGAAATACAAATGAGAATCATGAACCATATCAAAGTCAGGTCAAACACTCACAGTGAATCATCAGGAATAGACTCAGGAAAGACAGATTTCACACTGGAATTTGAACAAGTTCTAAATTGTAACTGACAAGGTTTGAGATTGCTCAGACTAGAATAACTTCAACCACTTTGTTTATATTCCCTCATTAATGTTCTCTGTTACACTTCATTTACTTGGGGGCCAGTCCTGTAGAGTGTTTAGCCCCTTGGCTCACATTATCCTTAGCAGAAGCTCCCTGAAAGACATTTTTTTTTTTTTCTGTGGCAGGAGAAGATCACCAGATGTGTTTTGAGCTTTACTGGCATGAGCACAACACTGTAAGGGTTTTTTTTTCCCTGTAATGCTCTGTTTTCTATTTTGCTTTCAAAAACATTCTTGCTACATTTGATCATTCTTTTTCTACATAAACTCAAAATTTAGAGTCTATGCTGCTAAATCCTGTGCTTGACCTGTGATCATGTAAAATATAACTTTGTCCCCCCTTTTTTTTTCACAAAATGAACAAATATGTAAGCTAAAAAAAAACAACCAACCAACCAACCCAAGAACTATATCTGGCACCAGTTCTATTGCTCTTTTAGAAATACATCCATACCATGCAGTATTTCAGCACAACATAAGCTGCAGTCCTTAATTTTCTGTTAGGGCTTGCCAGTATCCACTAGTCATATTTGTATTAACAAACATATTACAAGTAAAGCCCAGGCCACATGCTGTCAGAACATAAGAGAAGAAAGGCAAAATCACTAATGTGTTCTGTGACAGGAATGCAATCTTGCAGATGAACAGGAACTGCAGCTTCTTTAGTAATCTCTCCCTCTCTGGCAATTAAAGCCAATACAGAAATTTAGTAATTGATGTCCTACTGCTATCTAAGTCAAAAAAGCCCCAGGACTGTTTCTATGGCAGACCTCTACCAGATGTATCCCATAATGACTAATACCAGAGGAAACTGCTCAAATTGAGGCCTTTGACTGTTTCTAAAAAGCATCCACAGGGAGATTTGTTCAACACATACTTACCACTCTTATCCATGTGCCTAGTACTCTAATGGCTTCTGCCCTTTCTTAACCCTCATTCCTGCTTTTTGTTCTGTATTGACAGCTACAGCCTAAAGTGGCTCTTTTCAGTCAGACCCCAATGTATTTGCATTTTTACTTTTGAAGACACCCAAACACTTTTATGCACTGGGCACAAACAGGGAGAGACAGATACCATGGGGAAAAAAAAAATACATATCCCATAATTGAGATTTTCAGCATACAGACTCAAATGAAATGAAGTTACAAAGCAGATTTTCTGCATTCCCTGCAAGTAGTTCTACACATAACAGAGCAGTTGGGTACACAAGGAACATCATTAGCATTGCAATGACATGGATGCTGCCAGAAAGGAAGTCATTGCTGCATATGGAAGAAAGGAAATAAGCCTGAGAAATCTATGTCCAACCCATAAACTGGAATATTATCTAACTTTAGCAGAAGGTTTGTCAGGAAACAAACAAATAAAAGTTTCTATTAATATTGTTTCGATATAAACCTATAAGAACAGGAAAAACAACCCCATGTAGATGCTCAAAGAATGACATAATATTTAATTTAAAAAAAAAACCCAAACAAAAAACACCCCCCCCCCCCCAAACAAACCCGGGAAAAAAGATAGTGGCACACGGCGTTATTTGTACTCCACTCACCTCTACACACCTATCTTCGGGCCCGACCGAAGCCGCCGCTGTA
>JANHGL010010068.1:0-41166 GCA_024611195.1 Ceyx melanurus | reverse complement strand
ACAAAAAACTCCCCCCCCCCCCAAAAAAAACCCATGAAAAAAAATTGTGGAAGCAAGTGTTATTTTGACTCTAATAACCTCTACACACCTATATGAGGTGCTGACAGAAGCCTCTGCTGTAAAGTCAGTTCTCTATTGATGAAAGGATCCACCCACATGGACTCAATTGCAGGATCAAGGGCATCAGTCATATAATCCTCTCTAGAAACCCCAGCATCCCTCCCTGTTCATTAAAACACAGCCTTTTGTGCCTGCTGTGCTCTGCCACTTGACTCAGGTGTCATTCATTTTAAGAGTGCTAGAACATCACTCCAAATATTTATAAAATGCATTTGTTAACTCTGAAGTCCTGTTTTTTTCTGGAGCTCTGGCTAGGCTCCAAAATGAGTTTTCCCAATTGTTACCTCTCTTTCTTGACTCACTAAGTTCAGGTTAAAATGTGAATGGCTATGTATCAGTCCAACATATCAAAACTGAAAGCATTAAGGTCATTTTAACCAAAACAGTACAGAAGAAATATTTGACAGCCATATGTCAACTAGTACTCTGTAACATAAAACAACCCACATTTAACTCAGCAGTATAGTTGTGGTGTTAAAATGCTGTACTTATTGTGGCTGGCAGAACCTGGCTCAAAGCTAATAATCACATTGAGTCACTGAAACAAATCTAAACATAGGAAAATGCCTCAAGTGTTGAAGGAACTTGTACCAAGTATAATATTTTGTAGTCCCAGCCCATTATTAGAGATGAGTATTAGCTAATATTGAGTTTTCTATAAGCTACAGACAGAAAAGTCTCTATTCTGTGTTTAAAATCAAAACAAGAGAGCATTTCCAGGAGAAGGTGTGTCTGCCCTTGGCAGGGTTTTGGAACTCTATTATCTTTAAGGTTTCTTCCAACCCAACCTCTACCACAAGAGGTATTCATCTCAAAATGTTAAGAACTTCATTAATTTCATGATCCAGAGTTCTAGATTACAGTATCTTCATCAAATAGGAGCAACTCCACACCATCACAATGAGTTTGTTCCACCTGCCATTGCTATTCCACCCTGCATTGTTTTAGAAATTTATTTACCCACACGACAGCAGGAACAGTTGTTCAGATATTGTTGGATGAGACTGGATTTCAATTGATCAGTCAATTCTTTAATAAACATCCAGAAGCACTCATATAGTAATGTCAGTTAGCTTTTTACACTGTTGAAAAGTATATACACCCACTCATTTTCTGAAGTATCTCTTCAAGCCTATATGCTACACATGCCCAAAGTTTGTACAATATAGATCTCAAAGCTGAGATGCATGATAGTGACATGAAAATTCTGAATAAAAAGCTAATGGTCATTTTCAGTCCTCACCAACGGGACCAACATGACTCACCCCTCCTCCCATTTTTTAACATTAATTTAAATATAATTTAGATTATGTAAGTTGCTATCTTTATGTAACATTTGGAAAAAGTAAGAAAAATCATGCAAATTAACCTTAAGAGAGCATAAGGACACTTTTTATATTCACAGGGTGACAATATGGCACCCCTAACATATGCAATTTTTCCTTGGAAAAGGAAAGGTTGGCCATGGTTGGCCAAGGCTCTGAGCAGCCTGGTCTAGTTGAGGGTGTCCCTGCTCCCTGCAGGGGGGCTGCACTAGATGACCTTTGGAGGTGCCTTCCAGCCCTGACCACTCTGTGATTCTATGAAATCAATACGCACTGGTTTCTGTTTCTGGCCTCAGTCACTCAACACCACAATCAGCTTCAGTGCAAGGATGCTAGACAACAGTAACAGATGGTAGCACTGCAATCCCAAGGAGCATATGGCAAAAACTGCAGAACCTTTTCTGAAGCTCCAAAGCAAAGTGTGCCCAGCATGGGCTCCACCAGCTGCCTTCACCTACCTGCCGGGCCAATCCTTTCTCTGAGGGCGCCTGCCCGAGGGTTATCTTGCGCAGGAACCTGTCGTTCGTGTCCACCACTGAAAGGAGGGAAGCACAAAACCAAACCATGTTAACAAGGACTCAGACCTGGGTTTTCCCAGCCATACCTGTTGCTATACATGTGAGATTCAGGTGGCTCGAGCTGCCACACTCCTGCATGTTAGCATTAGCACCGACTTGTTTTCTCCCTTCTAGTTGGTACCGTGGCAGGTTGAAACAGCTCCAACTGAATTTCTCTGAACTGTATTTGAAGTGAACAAATTCTTAATATTCCAACAAATTAGTATTTTATCTACATAAGAAAAATCTGCCCTAGTAGATACAGTGTGCCCCAGATTTACTTGAAATCATTTGCTTCATCATTGACTTGTTAAGAACTGATATTAAGATTTATGATGTAGGTTAAACTTAGTCTGTTTCTCTTTTAAAGGATGATTAAGTCATCACACTGGTTCTTCCAGACAAGTCACTTTCTTGCACATCACAGCAACCAACTCCATATTCAGCTGCACAGCATTCAAAGGAAGCTTTTTTCCAACTGTCAGGACCAACCAGGTGCTATTTAACACAACTTCAGTTGCAGAGAATTGCATTTCTAACCTGGAAAAACTTTTGGTATTGCAAGAGCACGTCCAAATCACCCCATGGAATTAACAACTTCAGTTGCTAACAGTCACTGCAAGACAAGTTCTCCAATTCTTCACTGACAACACTCAACTTCAAATGTGCCCTTGTAAGAACAAAAAGGAAGGACTGAGAATAACTCAACGAGCTCTCTCATCTGTTTAGAACTGATCAGAATGTTTCTTAGGAAAAAACAGTAAGATGATGATTCTGTTTGTTACAAAACAGAGGGTGAGGGGTCTGGAGATTATGTCATATGAGGAGCAGCTGAGGGAACTGGGGTTGATTTAGTCTGGAGAAGAGGATGCTGAGGGGGGACATTACTGCTCTCTAAAAATACCTAAAGGGAGGTTGTAATGAGGTGGGGGTTGGTTTCTTCTCCCAACTAACTAGTGTTAGGATGAGAGGCAGTGAGCTTAAATCGCACTAGGGGAGGTTTAGATTCAGTATAGAATTTTTTTCCTGATGTACAAAGAGCAGTAAGGTATTAGAAAAGACTGCCCAGGGAGGTGGTGGGGTCACAATCCCTGATGGTGTTCAAAAAATACAGAAAGATGGCAATTCAGGATATGTTTTAGAGGACATGATTACGTTGGGTGGATGGTTGGACTTGATGGTCTTTTCCAACCTTAATGATTCTGTGAAGTTGTCTGTACTGAAGGTCAGTGAAATCACCTCCTCCCACTTTCCCTGCTGCTTTTGGAGACTAACAAATTTGTCTGTACAGAAAAGGACAAGATATCTACCCAAGATCAAGAGGTACTTTAAATCTCAATCCTACACAACCTCAGTTTGGGGTTGTGAATCAAGTGGGAGAAAAGCAAGGTTTAAGACACCTCCCCTTCCTGGGTATTTCTCCTTGGGCCGTTGTAAATACTGGATGTGCTTCTTCCCACTATATACTATTTAGGCCCCTAATCCCTTCAGGAATTTCAGTTAAGGGATAATGCAACATAGATATGGATAACTCATTTGGGTTTCTATTTATATACAGTCTTACTTCCAAATACTCCAGTAGCAGCAGAAACTAGAACAGAGCCCAGTCCCTGGCAGCAATATCCCTCACACCAAGCTGTGGCACCATATGGCACCATGAACCCATATGGCAAGCTGAGCTCTCAAGCACAAACTTACCTCTTCTCCCCCTGTGAAGCCCAGTCTCACAAGTAGCCTTAAGCAGACCTAAATGTCTTTTCTATCTCCACAAGCACTGAGGATGAGAGTAGGAACCAGCCATCCCACCAGCATGGACAGCCAGTGGGCTGCTTTTTATCTGGTCATTCCTAGTGAGATCATGTAACCTGAATACCCTTATCATGAAATTATAACTACTCCTGCAGCTCCTTCTGGGCACTGGCAAGCACTGGCTTTCTCACCATAGTCAGAATTCATTCTCCAGGATTATTCCAATAGCTGCAGTTAAAAGTAGTAAAATAAGAAATAATTGGTTTTGCCACAGAAGGAATTATCCCTTTTCCAAATTTTCTCTCTTCCTTATGAAGAAAAAGTTTCAGGAAAGTTTGGGTTCAACCAAATGTTAAGCTTAATCTGTCCACTTCCTTATCTTCTAGAGATATAAACAGGATCTGAATACCAGAGGAAGGGTAAGTAGGGGGAAGTTTTTCTTCTCTTAAGTACGTTGTACCTGTTCAAGTCAGTATAAGAAGAAAATGACCTTTAAGCTTGTGACACTTCTAAGGAAACAGGTCCTGACTAATTTTCAGACAATCTGATAGCTTTTTCTTTTTCTTCTGCACAACAAATTCCCTGGTATGTAACAAGCTTCACAGATATATGGATTGCAGAAACAGTCCCAAATAAAATATTTTCCAAGTTATCTAAAACATTCCTAAAACCATTTTTTTTTTCCCCCAAAATGTGCAAGATATGTACATCCTATAGAGTTGTGTGGAAGTTCTACTAAGACTGTTTGATATGAATTAAATAACTCACTTGAGGTTAACAGCTGTTGAGTAATGCTGTCTCCTCCCAAGCCTGTGCTGATAAAAACGATGAGTCTCATTACACTAAATATTTATATTACTCCTTCATCCTAATACAGGTCTCTTCCAGACACACTGTGTGACTAATGAAAAACATCTTATGCCACATTCCCCAGTATATAAAATATCACAAGTCAGATGACATGCACAAAAAGGGCACTGAAGGCATGGACAAGACTCCTCACTTCTCAATAGATTTCCCTTACTTCTCTGAGCATCACCACACATTCCATTTAACAATGATTTTGAACTAGTACCACTGGTGTTTAAGAACTTGGTAATTAAATGAAATCCAACTGAAATTAGCTTAAAACTTCATGCAGAGTTTGTTTCAAAAAGAGAGATATAGAAGTTGAGGTAAACAGTAAAATTTAACCCAGCACAAAAACTGGAAATTGCAGAGGGGAGTTGTCTAAGGGTATGTATAAGAGTAGATATTGGTTTGCTTGGCATAGAGTTGAAATTGTATCACATCTTTCACCTCTTCTTCCTAACAAAACAAACATTTCAAGACACTTTAAAAAAACCCTAACACATAATACTTGAGGCCTGTTTAATCTCTGAGCTAAAGAAGCAGCTGAGCTGGGGAAGACAAGGGACTAGTATCAAGTATTGTAAGTACAAATAATCTAAACCCATAGTATAAACAGTTAAAGAAAGATTGGGTAAGATTTGTAAAATGCACCAAAAAGCCAGTTTCATATGTTTTAAGATGTATTATCTAATATGAGATACAAAGGATGTACTTAAACTGTCAGAGCAACACATCCTTCACACTATTAGCAAAGTCTCATGAATTACTGAAGATATTTAAACAGGTTCAGAGCAACATGCTGCACCTAAATTTGATAATGCACCCTTATTTCCCACTTGCACATGGGTTGTTCTTCCAGTCAGCGAGCAGAAACAGCTCTGATTCAGGGAAAATCAAGCAAATCAAGAAATAAGTGATGATTAAATCCAAGCTGAAGTGAGGCTTTGTGGTCACACACCTCTCTGCCACGTTATGGTAGATGGATCAATATCAAGGCGTGCAAATTTGCTGATCTCCTCTTCTGTTAAAGTCCCAGGATCAGTCTTGTCTATTCCCAGTCTCTACACAAAAACAAGTTAAACAAACACAATGAAGTGCCTATTTTCCCTCAAAGGTGTAGCTGCTCTGGTTTACCACCCCAGTTTCAGCAACGATTTGCAAAAGAAGCATGTCAGGACCAAACTGGGAGTTGCAGGGGGGGAAGGACATGAGAAACCACCTGTAACTACAACAGAGGCACCTGAAGATGAATAAATGACATGGAGAAGAAATGGAAATGCAATAAAGAAATACTAACAGGCCAGTAAACTAACATCTTTTACACAGCAGAAAAGGTAAACTAAAGAGAAAATGATCAGTTATGAATAAAAAGGTAATGAATTGCTTGCTCCAGTTTGTGGCAATCTTTGAAAGACCCATGTGTTGTCTTGTGTGAATCGTTTGTGAATGAAAGAGCAACTGCTTTAAGAGCCTGTTATCTATAAAGTCAGTCACTTATTATGAATGAGACAATGCCTCCTGGTTTTTACAGATTCATTATTTCAGCAAGACCAAACCTTTTTTTTCTTTTAAACAGAAAACTGTGTTTCATAACTATAGTCTTAAAATAAAAATTGAAAAAAGATATTTTTTCATTTTCTCTGGCATTAGAAAGCATCCCTCAGTGAACTGATCAATGTGTTTACACTTCAGGATTAAAAATAAAACAAACCTAAAAGTCTAAAAATATCCAAAAAACTACCATATTTCCTTTACTATTTAAATCAACAGTGTTTTCTAGAAAGCTGGGGACATACTTTTGAGAGTATTAAAAGTGTTTTTGCAACACTATTTTTGAGGATTAGTCTTTGAGTGTGATGGATGTTTTCAAAGCCAGATGTGGGCACTGAAGCATTTCCAACTGTAATGAGAAGGGCAAAAAGCTGTTGAGAACAGGGTGCAGATTTTGACACTTGGTACCTTAAGATTTTTCACCCCAGTTTTAATGAAGAAAGGCTTATGTCCTCAATGGCCAAACTTGCATTCAGATTTTTCTAATTTGTCAGCCAATTTTCATCCAACTGGACATAGAGGATAGTTTCTTACAAATTCTATGACAATGGACAAACTGAGAAACTAATCAACTAGCATCTCTACTGGGGGTGACAGTCAGGGTTCAGTGTTCAGCCCTCCTGATTGGTGTCTCAAGCATTTGCCCAGATACATTTTTTCAGAGCATTTTGCCAGAGAGGCTTGACAGCAAAGGTTTCAGTTATTTTTATAACTTTCAGTTGCTGCAAGGAGGGGCAGTCATGGGGACTGCAAAAGCAGCAGCCTATCTCTCCCAGGGTCTCAACAATGTCTGTACTGAGTCTAACACCAAGAAAAAAAAATAAAAGACTGATCTGGATGCAGATGGGAGCAAGTAAGACAGAGCTAACATGGAGTAGAAGACAAAGAAAATAGAAGCAGTTAAAGACAGGAGACAATGTAAGGAACTCTTAGGCTAAGAGTTACTGGGGAAAAGAGAAAAAGGCTGAGGGGCAGGGGAATGAGAAAGATAGCTCCTGATGTCAGAGAAGGAGTTTGAAGAAGAAACTGCATGAGACCATCTTAATTACAAGTCCAAACCACACATATAAAGGAAGAATTTCAATCTTAATAAACCTCTTTTGAAAAAAAAAAAAAAGAAAAATATGAAAATCCATCCCCTAAAGACTTTTTTTTTTACGTTTGATTTTTATTTCAGTATAAGGAATCATTAAACTAAAAATAATTAACAACAAAATAATTCAGTTACATTGGAAATTATGATGCATGTGTATGAATGTTATAAAGCCAAACATTTTTACTGAATTGTGGCTCTTGTGAAGAGAAAGAAGGCCACTTCAATGGCAGAGATAGGATCACATTCAAGGGGTTCATATTCTCCTTCCCCTGTGCTAATGGACTCTGCCTCCCTCTTGTCACTTGTCAGAGCAGCAGCCTCGAATCCAAATATGTCATTCATATGTGAATTGCATGAAAGCTTTTCTGGATGCATTCAGGAAGCAAGATGAGATGCAAAAACATACTATACACATGAATATATTTCCACCCCTCCAAAGAAGAGCACTGTCAAATTGACATAAATAAAAACTCAGAAGTATATGCTATAATCAACTTGCAAAACCAGAAAAAAACCCTGCAAAACCAAAGAATGTCAGCTTTCAAATGTGACTTTACCATAATAGGAAAAGTATTTTAAAAACTTTATTTCACCAGGGAAGACAGAACATTTAAAAACATTATTGGTTTATTTCAGGAGAAAAGAATAGCAAAAATGTTAGTTATGAAAATAGTGTCAGACCCAGATCCTATTACATCAAGGATGGTGCTTTCAGAAAAAAAGCAGAAGTAAAAAGACCTGATAAATTAATGTGGGAGGTTTATATAAACTCCGTCCCAAAAATCTAATAATTCTAAACAAGCTGTAGAAGAGAATATATTTTTTTAAGAGATGCAATAATTAAACAGAGATTATATTCACAACTTACACTTAGACGGGCAAGCTGAATAGCAGAAAATCCTCTCACACCATTAACTACTGGAACCAGTCTATTATACAAAGCCTAGAAAAAAACCCACACATAGGAAATCAATGAAAACGTTACAACCAGGAACTAATTAAATAAAAAGCTGATGCATTTATTTTATTCAGACTAATTTCAGTAAGAATTTTCCAAATATATAAGTTGTGGACGTCTGGTTAGCAATTTAAAAAACAATTCTCAAGAATGTGGTAGGCTGTTGAGCAATGTCTGTGTCTTAATCTGATTACCAAAATTACTGTGTTTCTAAGTTTTCCCCCCAAAATAAGTATTATTTTTGAAATGGAGAGTCTTTTTCAACTTTAGCCAAGTTTTGAATTATTCAAATAGTAACTATTTGCAAACTGGCCTAAATGCAAATTTGTGTTGTACTTATTAAAAGAGATATAACATCCCTGCTCAGTTTTAACACTGTAGTCAAAAAAAGGAGGCTCTTTACTTTCTCCCATCCTTTCAAACACTCAAGTTAACATTTGTGTTGAAGTCATGACTGACTTAGTGGAGGGAAGAGAATCTAGTATTCTTTTAATGCACAACCCCTTCTTCTTCAGGTACATCATACCAAACTAAACATGAGAACTGTAATTTTAAACTTCAAAAAGGGAGTTCACAAATTATTAAAAAGAAAATTATATACATATAATGTCTTTATAAGACTATTCACTGCAATCTGAAATAGCTGACTGTTCTCTGGGCTTATCTTAAAGACTACCTTATGATAGCTATTTGCCAGAAAAATATTTTCTATATGCAAAATTTCCCAGAAGAACATAGAATGGCTTCAGCAATAGTTTCTGTACACATAGAGACAATATAAGAAGACAACTCATTTTTCTTTGAAATATGGGTTATAGAAAATTTTAAAAGAAAAAATGTCACGTGGATATCAGAAAATGATTCTCACCTTATCAGACTGAGTGTTCTCATGCAAGATTCTAGCATCAATAGCAGCAGCCAGCAAATTATTTGCAGCCGTTATTGCATGAATATCTCCAGTCAGATGAAGATTGAACTAAAAGGTATAAACAACAAAATCTTTTTATTAGAAACAATTTAATTAAATTTATTAATCTGAGAGAGATAGGCAGCAAAAAATCATTGCAAAATTCTTGAGGTTGCTGCTCTGATTATTCGCCTATCAGTGTAGATTAAATATTATCAGGCCGAAAATATATAGAGCTATAGGAAGGACTTGTTTTCACCTGAGTACATAGTAAACTACCCTTAGTTTAGCCAAAGAAAGCTACAAACACCTTTATTCTTCACTAAATGATCTGAGAATGAAAAGCTCAGGGCTATAGTTCCACATTGTTAATATTAAAACAGTTTACTGTCAGTATTTACTAATTGATTTGGACCAGAGGTGCAGATTTTTGTTGAATCCCCCCAGAGGACACAATGGATGCTGGCTTTGCATGGCAGTTTTCTTCTAGCCACAGGAGAACAGCCCATAACTGATGAGGCATAAACTTCATGGGTACAAAGTCTGTCCAATAAGGTTTTATGGAAAAGTCTGAAAAGAGCATTCTGGATTAGATTAGGACTCGTGTTACGCAGGCCCTGCGTTTTTCTCTCTCTCTGATAGAAGGCAGCAGCAGATCAGTTTTCATCACACTGACAGTGGAAGGACACCAAACACAACTGACACAAGCCCTTGACTACTCACTCTCGTGTGCAACAGGGGATCAAAAGTGTAACTGAGTGTGACGTTTGGGCTCTGGTTGGACCAGCTGTGCACTTTCAAGGTGGCACTTCACCAGTCTGGGCCAAAGAGTCCTTTGTTGCGCTCAAAGACTTTTGGAGGGAAACCATCGTCAATAGCTTAGCCATACTATCCTTTATGTGCTCCATTGCCCAGACAATCTGCGTTTGTTTTCCACTCCAGAAACCAATACAAAACCCTGCTGTCAAACTACAGCATCCTGAAGCCCCTGGGTAAACAGCTAAGCCTGCTGAGGACAAGGGAGGTAGGCTAAGGAAGTAATTCAGCTCAGATGGCAGCAGTCAACCAACAAGAAACACTTCAGTCTACATTTCTTCTCTGTCCTTGACCCAGCTTGTCCATAAACATGCAGACCACTTAGCTTTAGATCGTGAATGCTGTTCTAGGCAAGGGTGCACACTTCAGTCAGAGTATTATTGTTTTCACAGTGAGAGTATTTTGAAAGCATGCACCTAGATGGTTCCCTCCAAAGCCTGTGGGGGTTTTCCAGAAGCCCTTGAAAAGAGCTAGGGATGACACCATCTTCAACAGAAAATCATTCACTTGTGGTAGAGGAAAGCTACAGATTAATTTAGAAGACAACAATTCTTTTCACTTTGACAGCATCAGAGGCTTGGAGGCACCACCAGCCCTGACTGTACCTGCCCACCCCTCCCAGAGACATGGACTTGCTGTCTCACCTCCTCCATGGGAATCACTTGAGCATATCCACCACCAGCTGCTCCACCTGCATTGAAAAGCATATGGTCACACCAAACTTGCACTTGCTTTGGAAAAAAAAAACCAAAAACCCTTAAACACACAAAAGTGAAATATACAGTGTTGATAACACATCCCTCAGCATTTCTATTGGACAATCAATGATGCACCCAAATAAACAGGATTTCCTTAAACCTTGCTGGATTTTTTTCAGCAGGCAGTAAAAAGGGAATTCTTGATCTGAAATGAAAGCCTACACATGATGACTGGCCCAGATACTGGCTACATGAGGGCTACCTTCTGCTCCTGCTCAGATTTAGGACACCATCATGCACATGCAGCTGTTGGGTGGAAAGATGTAGCAGTCACAAGCAAGCACTGCTTCTAAACTAAACCTTCACACCCTTGCCTGAGTGTTCCTCCCCCACTGCTTCTCGGGATACAAGCAAAGCAGTTCACTACAGCCTATGCACAAGTTGAGTGGAGGGATTAAAGCACTCACATGCACCAGTCTTGGCTGAGAAGCACCAAGCACCAGGAACCTTCCAGCTGAAATCAAACTTGTTAACATAAACTTCAGCAAAGCAAAGTAGAGCAGATGGGGAGTGCTTGCCCAGTTAGACACCAATCTCAGCTGAGAAATGGCAAAAGAAAGATTGCATTACTTCCTATCAGCATTGAAGATATGCTTGAACTCTGGCTGGCTCTTACCTGGCACTCAGATTCTTAAAGTGTTTCTAGGTAAAAAGACAGCAGCCCACAATTATGGGCAACAACTTAGAAGGACAGAATGTTCAGACCTAGCCAAACCAGCTGAACCACACACATCAGTGCCAGCCTCCTTAGCTTGGATATTTCCAATCAGTATGACAATTCAGGACTCCTTCTCCAGCAACAATTAAACAGCAACATTTAGAGACACCTTTAGAGAGTTTACAAGCAGAAGAGTGGCTGGAAGGGTATGTACTTGCACAAAACTACTAGCTAACACATCCCCATGCCTTTCTCTATGTTCTGGGCTTGTAACAATATGTGTTAAGTACATAACATAGATAGGAACCTTGCATGGGAAGATGTGTGCAAGAAACCTTTACCTATTAGTTCTATTCTGATAAAAAATCCAATATTCTACCATTCAGACAATCCATTGAGTTAGTGAAGTAACTAAGGAATTAAAAAGGGGATTAAACAGAAAAAAGCCTCAGTATTTTCCTTTTAATCTGACAGAGGTCATAGATTCTGCAAGTATTATTTACCTTTAACTCCAAAAGTAGGTCCTTGAGAAGGTTGCCTCAGACAAGCAAAGGAATTAATGTTAAGGTGTGCAGTAAGTGCCTGAACGAGACCAATTGTGACTGTGCTTTTCCCCTCTCCCAGGGGTGTAGGGGTTATTCTAGAAAAAAAAGGAAAAAAGATTAATCAAATTCTTTGCTGATGTCAGCCTGGCTGAGGATATCAGAACTTAGCGCTTTTTAGTTCAATGAAGAATATTTGCACAGCAAATTTCAATAAGAATACTTTATCTTCACAAAAAACCTGCCACAATGTTAGACCCTAGCTCAAGCTGGAATGCTACTATACATATGTCTTCTATTTAAGCAATTTACTATGATAGCAGAAAAAGAGAAGATTATTTTGGCAAAAGTTCTAAAAAGAATATACTGAATTTAGTCATTTTTATTACCATACAAAAATCTCACCAGTTTCCTTAACAAACCATCCATCAAGATACTCTGAGCATGTATTAACAGTTCTCTGTAGTAATGCATGAGAAGTTTTATTCCCACTGTTCAAACTTTGAAGGAGATAATAGAATATTCTGAATTAAATAACCAACACTTATGTTTTTAGAGCTCAACTATCCCTCTCCAGATTCCATGTCATCATATCCCTTAACAATGACTAATCAACTGCTTTTAAAATAAATAGGACACAAAATGTGTCCTATTACGTTCAACTATTTTCTATTTAGCTATGTTCAATTATTAGCTATGTTCAACTGATTTGTTCTATACTTAGGTTTTGTGGCATTTTTGCAGATTTAAGGCTGATTATTATAATTGAGGGACAATTAGAATCACAGTCCAAACTCCCATACAAAAGTTCAAAAACCTCATACCATAACTCCCACATCACCCACGATTGAAAGAGGACAGAATTTTAAAGGTACCCAATTTCAAATCAGAAGCACCTCAGTTTACGTTAAGTCCTCCCCACTTTCAAGGTCAGCACATCTGTTTATGATCCACGTGAAAAGTGAGGGAGTATTTGGGTTTTGCCTCTTTTTCTTTTTTTTTTTTATTTCCTTAAATATAAACATATCTCACACCTCCAAAAATGCATTCAAATGATTCATTTGAGGCATAGAATTTCTCCTTTTGACTGCCAAAAGAAGAAAGCCCTAGGATTCAGCTTAGTTCCATTAGTTCACAGATTGAGAAAAGGCCTTCATTGTCCCAAAAAAATTTAAAGACAAAAAAACACATTAACTTGTCACAAATCTGTCTTTTACATCACCACAGGATCCTAGTTTTTTTGATAAAAAGAAGCAGCCTTTCTTAAATATGTCAGGAAAAAAACTGAGCAGTAGGAGGCAAGCCAAATTAACAATCTACACTGTTCTAGGAAATAATTTTCCAAGTCAAAAAAGTAACATTTAACATTTTACAGTGAAATTGATGGGAGTTTAGTACACCTGTAAGAGATCATCTGAATTAAGATTATTCAGGAATAATAATTTTGTCTACTGATAGCTTTGAACTACTCTCATATAACCATTATATGATGTTAATTTAGACATCTATTTTTAGTACTTTTCCCCACCTTTATAACATCTTTTTTGCCAAACACCAGATTCTAAAGCATGGACTATAACTCACTATTCAAACTATTTTGTCTTCCTAAAACTACACTCCTTTGACTTAAAGAGAATTCACAGATTTTTAGCAATAAATGTAAAGCCAACAAAAGGTGGCAGATTTCACACATATCCTGAGAAGAATTCATTTTATCTAGTCTTAAAAAGAAGTTTATCTACTCTTAAAAGGTATTTTTACTGACACTGTGCCTTCTTTATTTCCTTCTGACAGAATGGACACTTTTTCATCTCTACACTGTTAGGAGAGAACCTTCCTGGTTTTCCTCCTGCTACAATGATAGCTTCCATTTTTCCCAACACTATTTCTACCATCTCCATTTTTTCCAGGATCCAGAAACCCTGTGATCCTTAGTTTTCCTGGAACTAGAGTTACTCAAGTGAATATCTACCTAAAGGCTCAAAACACTTAAAGGTGAAGGAAGAAAATCTGCACCTGGATTTCCACAAATGGTCTATAGCACTTGGGCAACACTCTTCCAAGAAAACTCATCTGCTGCAGCAGGTAATAACAAGCACAGAATCCTGAGAAGTCAAAATCAGTAACTTGACTTTTCTGTATCTTTCCATCTAACAGAATTAACAAAACATCAGGAGTCTGAAAACCACACAATTCAGTAAAGCCAGATTGGTCTGGACAATTCATTTACCCATCTGCAACTTCTTATCTTACATTGGACACACTGGCAGAGCACCTTTGAATCTCAGAGGCTCAGTAGCAGCCTGGAGACTACAGGATAAACCTAAAGAGTTATTTAATAGTTTCAATAGTTACCAGAACCTCAGTTTTAAATATTAGTTAAGAAAAAAAAAAAAAGTATAAAAATAAAAATTTCTAGTCCCATAATTTCCTTAGAAAGCATATCATATTTTAAATATCTTCCCTTTAGTACCTTGTCTACTTTGATCAGTTTTTATAAATAAAACAATCCACTTAATCTCTGTGTTGTGGACACAGAGATGTTTTTGCTGGCTACACTACTGAGCCTACACTCTTGCAACTGAGGTCATTCTCTCTCTTGAGTATAAAATTACAACTGCCAATAGCTACCTTTAGCTCACTTGTGCAACTCTGGTTTGACCTTATGCAAATCTAGAAGAAAAATCCCTTAAAATACAGTAATTTTTAATGAACTTCAAGAGACATTTACAGCCATTTGCATTATTCTGCAAATTTCTTTAATCTGTTTTCAATCTAAACACAGAAACTTCACAATCATTTTCCCCTTTAAAACTTCTTACTTTGCCACCTACCAAGCAGTCACCAGCTCCTTAGCAAAGCAAGTTTTCCATAACATTGGAAAGCCTTCTCTCTTTATGTATATCAAAACAAAGATAAGAATATGCAGACTTTTTGTTTGTTTATCATACATCACATTAACTTACATTGGAGCTGTTTCTGTGGGAAAACTACATGAGGTCTCCCAAAGAGAAAATAAACCAGCAGTGAGATGATACACTGCACCAGCTGTAACCTCCTCACAGCTACCACAGCCACTGTGAAGCCAGCAAGAACTTTACTGGATATCCAGTCATTCTCCACTTTCACATTTCTTATCTTCAGCTCATCAGTATCAGTAATTTCAAAGCCTTTAATGAGTTCAGCATTCTTGTGATCCACGTGGAAACCTGCAAAGCTAGAGAGGGCAGGGGCAATCAAGTTTCCATAAATGCCAACCTCACCTACATCTATCCAAGACTGCAAGTGTCAGGAATGTATTTCTGGGGGCAGAAGTGCTGTTGCAACTCCTGTCACTTGATCAAGGTGAGATGATGACAACTTTGCAGTGGCCTCTGCAAAATGAGACTGGAGCTTCCACATATGAAAGCCCAGTTAGCACTGTAAAGCTGAAATGAATAACCAAAGCCAGGAACAGCCTGAGGAATCCAGAGCTACAAAAGCTCATCCAAGAGAATTCCAATCAGAAGCTGTGCAATGACAAGACAAATGCATGACAAACTGCCTCAGCCAGGACATTGCACTGTCAGATGTTTACTGCATCAACACAGTGGTTTTCCCCCCCTTATTCTGTCCCAGAGATATTTACTATCATATTAACTTAATGCTTCTACAAGTTGTATTTATTTCCCTCCATTTTTCTCTTACCAAAAAAGTAGTTCACCACAAAACAATCTAGTAATGTCAGGTGAAAAGTACTGGTTTAAAATTTATCTGCAATCAAAATACAACACATTCCTCATTAAAAGCAGCATTAAGTTTCACATTTTTTCCACATTCTATTATTCTTCAACTTGCATTTTTACAGTGAACAAGTTTCCAGAGTTATCTGATAAAAGCCAGAGAAACAGAGCATTTAAAATCAAAATGCTGGAACATACACAGTCTAACAGATTTTACATGCAGTTTCATACCCTGTTTACAAACACTGCTTGGAGTGAACAGGAGGCAGTTTGAATTAACATATCCTGCAACACAATTATTTTTTTTAGCACACTAAAAGCCTATATACAAGCAGTTGATGCCCACGATCTAAGTACTTCAAGATAACTTGTAGCTCTGACCCCAAGATGTCTTAACACGAGCCCTGTAACAAGTAACAGACACACACACAAAAAAAAAGATAATAATAATAAAAAAAAAAGTTAAAAGAATGTTCTTCACACAGAAGACAATGGAAGTTATGAAGAAATTAAGTTTTCATCTTATTTTTGGGTGACATGATCTGTTAATCAAACTGCAATTTTTCAGCATACAAAGTATGTATCAGCTGAGGTATTTAGGCATATTTGTGTGCATTCAGGAAGTGCAAAAAAAAGACTTTTGTTAGTAGCAATTTTTTTTAAAGTAAATACAGCTATCCTTAGAGATTAAAAGGTACATTTGGTTGCATTTTGCTATTCAGAACAAGTAGTTTGGGCTCTAGTACATCAGGAACACACTAAAAGAGCATTTGCAGCAAATATTTATAATTCCTAGACATCATGAAATATTTAAACCTTATAGTGGAATTACAGGCACAAATGTCACTGACAGCATTATGGATGGAGGCTGGAGATTTTGCAGCTTTTTAAATACACACATAGACTGTTAAGTCTCTTCACATGTGAAATGTTTGCATCATACATAGTAAATATTTTCATCAGAACAAATACACTGAAGTATAAGCAGGTATCTTGGATCTTTCCTCTGAAGCACTGAAAAAACCTTTTTAGAAGACCTATACTGCATCATGCTAAAAGAATTTCTAAAGATCTTGGTTATTGTTAACAAATAAAGTCATCCAAATGGCAGGTTTCTGTTGACCTTGCCTTGGCAGGGACAGGATGAAGAAGCCAACTGAGGATATTATTTTGCATCCCTATTTCCACTCGAGTAATATTCAGTTTTCATTGTAGTGAACATTTCCCCACCATATACAGTTCCCCACTGTCTTCAAGTTATTGCCTGCTACAGGCATTTCAGCAAATGAGAACAGCTGAGAACTTTTCAACATCAAACTTTTACCTTTCTCAGAAAAGAATGTTCCCACTATTGTGGTCACCTTGCCCAGGCACTTCTGCAGCAGATGCAGCTTTGGACTCCCCCCACCATAGGCAATAACTTCAGCTAAGTTACAAAGAGCAACACGTTGCATAATCAACTTGTGTAGGTACCAAATCCATCCATTGGTTTGGGAAACACAGCTTACACTTTGTACATGTTATATAAACTTCAGAGGATACCATTTTCTATTTGTTGCCAGCTTTTCATCCTTTTAGTCAAAACTACCCCATTTCTCCCAAATGTATAGACACTTATGTCCAGGAACATATTTATAGATTGCAGTTCTACCACATAACTTCCAAACAGCTTCATAACTTGCCTACCTTGGCTTTGCAACATCAAGTCTCACAGGCTACAATGGCTCCAGCTCAGTGCCAGAAACTCAGGTTGTCCCCACAGGAAAGTATTGAAGTAGACAATTTGTGAACCACTACCCCAGCTGAGGATTCAGTGGGTCAAGGCAGTTAAGAACAGCCTTCTCCTTCTGGATCAGCCTCAACCTGTATTTTACACTTAACTGGTTTTACTTACAAAGAAGCAACCCTATAGATTAATTCCCAATATAAAGAACACATTGCAATTTAAATATGAATGCAAATCTTCACAGGTTTGTTCACAATTAGAAGTTTCCAAATAGAAAAACCATTGTGCTGCTGAATGCAGAAAAAACCTGTATTTCTTCAGAAGAGAAGCACATAATTCCTGCTGAGGACAGCATTTGCTATAATCGTGGGAACAGTGAGAAGGATAAGCCTGCCTGGAGACATGTCTACATTTCAGAGCAGAAACATGGCTTTTTAAACTTTGTAATCTGTTCTTCAATAAAAAGAGTATTTATTGTTAATATCAACAGATTAGCATACAGCTTCTGTTATAAGTTTGTTTATAAACAGCCACAATACACACAGACTTAAAATGCTCAAGTTAAATATTTTAAAATCTGATAAAAAGGTAAGAAAAACTCCACATACCAAGAGATGAGATTTAATAAGCTTAAAACAAACTACCTTTTGAAAATACAGCTTGCTTCAGTAGTAACATTTTGGAAGAAATGCTGCATTACTTCAAAAAAAAATTCAAAACCTGCAAACTTTCAGAAGACAGCAACATACAGCAGAAAATATTCAGGCTTCTTATTTGTGCAGTGTACTAAGAAGATGTAAGCTGCATGTTTATATTAATCTGAGTGGAAAGAGCAGACATTAATGACATTATTGTGCATTCTTACCCAGCAACTAGAACATATTTTCCATCTGGTTGATCCTTTAACCTTTTCAGCAGGGACAAACGTACTTTGGCTTTGGCTTGGCCATAGATCTCAATTTCTTCTGTAAGCAATCCTATCTCCTTGGCAAGTACATCAACAGCTTTGGGTCTCTGCGCCCGGGAAATCTCAATATCACTGCAAAAGAAAACAAACAGGAGCTAGGAGATTTCTTTCAGCTTAGGTGGTCGACGACAGAGCACAAAACAACAGCAAACACTCTAACAATGGGGTGATTGTCATGGTTTTTTCAATCCTCTCTCACATTTAACCAAACCTAAATATTAGCTGACACCTAATATAACATTGAAAATCACGTGCAGTATTTGTTAATTGTTATAATTTCACAGAGTTCTCTCGTTTAATCAGATTCAAAATATTATGTAATGCTTTCATATCAAGCTAGAGACACAACTGCTGGATGCTCAAGCATGTCCCACTGGAATGGATGTTTCTGGTTTTGTTTCTCTTCTCCTCCCTCCCAGTATTTCAGCACATGCACATTACTGAAAAGCACATACACTCCTTGGTCAACAGTCACATAAACAGATGAGCTAAAGCTTATGCATGTAGTGCCTTTCACCAGAGGGCACAGCCAAGCAAGGCAAGCTTCACTACTGCTCCATGAGGGCACCAAAGGAAACTCATAAAAATGAAAATGGCCACATAACACGAGTTTAATACACACAATTCAGGCCAAAAGTCAGTGAGCTTATCAACTTTTCTAGCAAGGATTGTGAGTGGCAGCTGAGGCAAGAGAACAAGCATGGAGCAAGCACACATGGCAGATTGCTTGAAGGAAGTGGCTGTAGGCTGGGGGGACAATGCTGTGTCTGCAACTCCCAACCTAGACCACCTGGGATCTTTGGATGTAAAACTCCTTCATGCATATTTCATTGGTGCGTTTGAACTTGTTGCCTTTATGTCCACATAAGCATTTAGCAGCTGTTAGTTCCTCTGGTAGTAAAGTCCAGGGCCCAGCACACAAGATGTGAGGAGTTGTCTCCCTTGGCTCTGAATGGCTCCCACCACCACCAAAGCGAGTTAAAAAATTACCAAGAAATTAATTACTTTCAGCCTAACCAGGCTAAATTCCTTCCTGCAGTTTCAGTTGATTACAATATTTTTAAGATAGAATTTGGCAATGGCATCAAAGCTAATGTCCTGAGCTTTGAAACAGTCTGCAAGACCTCAAATATCCACAGATGAACACAGAACTACTGCCAGGTCTCAGCTCTATGTGTGGACTTCAGCTGTTCTGCGTCCACCACCAAATGATCACTTTGTGCCAACTTAATTGCTTGCAGTTCTTGGAGGATGTCGTAAACTGGGACCATAATTAAATCACAATTCTCACAGATCCTGCTTTTGCACCCTGCAGCAGCTAAGTGAAACCCAGGAAGCATCCATCCAAACAATGACATAATCCAGTGCTACAGGACAAGAAGCTACTCAAGCACAGCACTCAGTGGTTGAGTTGCAGACCATTTCATTGCATAGACTCACCTGGAATCAGCTTTCTTTCGCAGACATACTAAGCACACCCTCTTGCCTAGAAGGATATACCTTTGGCTTTCTTAAACATTACTTCAGACACAAGTAGATATGAAGATGTATCAAGAACACAACATGGAGTGGTTTACAAACACCATGTGGCAGAAAAAAATAAAGTTTTCTTCAGAACCTATAAAAACAACTCAAGTCCCAGAAAAATACTGTGAAGTTGATGACAGTTTGGTCCCTTAAAGATTTAAGCAAGTAAAATTCTGTTCCCCTTTCAAAGTAATTGATGTATTTGGCAAGAAGAGAGGGATGTAGAGTAATGTGACACAGTTAATCTACCTTTTTTCCCCCTCTCTAGATTTCTACTAAATAGATCAGCCTCTTTACTAAAAGACAGAAGCTACTATTTCAGATCTCAGTCCAGACTACCAAGACTCCCTGCAGCAGTCTCAGCCCTTTCTGTTTCTCTCATCTCTTGGGTCACAAACGCCTCCCCCTCAGAGTTCTGGAAGAAACAATGAAGCTTTTCCCATCCTGCATGTACCACTACTGGCAAAAAGTGAAAGCAGCAAATTTAACCAAGCTGTACAATTATAAAGAAATGAAAAGTTAAAGAATTTCTAGAAAAAAATGTTTACATCTCATCTTTTATTTCTGGTAAAAATATTTTCTAAAACACAAGAAATTCAAGATTTGATTATAAGTAGCATTTGTAAGTCTACATTTCTTTTCAATTTACTATGTCTTCTTTTTATTGGAAATACAAACATTATTTAATAAAGTTACTTTATTCAGTATTCCTGGAAACATGTAACAGTGGTTCTTCTGCAAGAATGGGAATTAATAAGCAAGAGGTCCACCAGTGACAATGGCAATTCATAATTTACAAAATACAGGAAAATTTAAAAGATGAGGGAAGGCTCTATATCAACAGAGCCTGTGTGCTGGGTTTTTTTTTTTCTTTTATTAACTGCATATTTGCAAGAAAATCTTCCATTCCATTTACAATATCTTTGGAAATACTTCAATTAACACCCAGATCTCACAGATATCAAAAAGCAGATGTTTCTAGTCTTAGTGCTTAAGCAGCTTTGCCCCGTTTTCAATGAAAACTCCATCTGTTTCCACACAACATGATGTATTACTGTAAGATTACATTTTATTGCAGGATACTTTCCATCTGATGAGTTATTTTACATTTAAAAGAAAAAAGAAAACATAAAGCTATAGAGTTATCAATTAAATTGAAGTCCTATTACTGGGTATAATATATATGATTATATATTAATTTTGTAAATATTTAAGGACTAAAGACAATGTCATAAAGAGGGTTAAGAATACATTTTTGATATATTTTTCACACTCATGACATCAGATGTGTTAATCCACCTTTTAACAGTATTATTTAAGGATAGATTTCTTAGGCTTTCATTCTAGAAATGTTATATGCTGGCCCAAAAAAAGCTCAAGCATCTCTTCCCCCTTGCACCCTTGGGTACAACAGAGAATTAATTCCTTTGGCTTCTCTGTTTTAAATTACAGTTGTGTCCATTCCCATTAAATTGTTGTAAGAGACAGTGGAAACTGAACCAAAATGCTTTTGTTACAGCTTTCCAAAAACACAGCAGTGGGATTCAGCATTACAGAATGGTTGAGGTTGGAAGGGGCCTCTGGACATCATTTGGTCCAAAACCCCTGCTCACACAGGGCCATGTGGAGCCACTTAGCTGCCCAGGACCACATCCAGATGGCCTTTGAGCATCTCCAGGTAGGGAGACTCCATAACCTCCCTTTGCAACCAGTGCCACTGCTTTGTCACCCTCACAGTGAAAGTGTTTCCTGATGTTCCTTTGTTTGTGCCAAAGCACTGAGCATCACCTGAAAAGAGCCTGATTTTGTCTTGTTTGTACCCTTTATACAGTTGCATTTACATACACTGCATTTATATACACTAATAAGATCCTCCTGAGCTCTCTCCAGGCTGAACAGTACCAGCTCTCTCTGCCTTTCTTCCTATGTGAGGTCCCTTCAACATCTGCATGACCCACAAGCAAGCATACAAATAAACACAAAACATTTTAAACACTTTCCTACGTGGCAGAACCTCACTTCAAATCCTTGGTTCCCCTCTCCAACACCCCACACAACCAACACACAACAAAGCATTTAAGCAAAGCAAACAGTTCAGGCTGCTTTAAATGTCAGAGGTGTCAGCAACCATGCTAAGGCAGACCCAAAATCCCTGCAGCCCAGAGAACTGATTGAAAAGACTCTGGCTATAAGAATAAATATAAGATGCTTCCTGCTCTTCACATCCACACAGGAATTTAGAAGTCTAATGGAAAAGAAAGTAACTCTACTGAGGGAAGAAAATAAATACAAGATCAAATGCCATTGAAACCACTGGGACTTCATTAGATCCATAAACACTTTTCTGGAACATTAGGGTTTAGTGATTAGGAACTTCATGTATTTTACATGTCTGTTACACAAGGTTTTGCCTTCCTCCCTCAGTGAAATCTTCCAGCTTTAGGTCTTCCCCAAGTGAAGCTTGGCTCGAATGCACATCAGAAAAGTAAAAATTGAGAGGAAACAGAAGGACATGGCCACAATGAGGCATACCACAAAAATGGCACAACGTGTAGTCCACGTGAACAGATGAAAAATGAAGCAGGCACAGAGCATATTTAAGTTCACTTATTACCTGGGCACTGGAGACAGGGTCTGCAGCTTCAAGCAGTGGAGGTCCCACGTCCTGTACTGCTGGGACTGGATCCATCGCTCCAGGTTTTTCACCATGTTCTGGTTTTATACAAGAAAACAGCACAGACCAGAATCATAAATGCTGAACACTGATTTCAAATGATCTCAAGAGTATGTTGAAGTACCTTCTAAGGCAAAGGCTAAAAAAATACTACTTAGAAAGCTTTCCACTTTGTGTTTTAGAACAATGGAAAAATGACTGCACTGTTACTGCCCTACTCTTTGTCCATATTTGAGAAAGAAGTAAGAACATTAACAAGTCTAGCAGATAAAAGTCTCTAATTAGGCACTTTGAGATCATCTTCTAGTATGATGGAATTACTATTCTTCTCTCACACCTTAAAAATAATGGAAGATATTAATTGTTCACTAACTGACTTATGCTGCTTTCACATAAAACAAAATTCTGAACCCTCTATCCACCACACAAAAATGGGCACAGATATCATTAATCCTAAAACAAGTAACATTGGTCTATTGATAAAAGTGCTTCTGCCAAGCTTTACTGTAATCAAGACTTAACAACGTGTTGGATTTTTAATTTAACTAAATGTAACAGGAGTGACTCACCCTTACAACGAGTTGCTATTAAAATGGAAGGCAGGCTCCAAAAGACCAAAGCAATAATTCAAATCTAAACTGTAGAAGCAATTTCTACAACTTCCTAGAAGAGCAAAAAATTTCCAATGTTTGAAGTTGCACTAACCTGCATTCTCATTGCTACTGCAAGAGAACCAATGGTGTTTCCAGCAGCATGGCTCTTTTGCTGGCCATAGTTGTGTTTCTCTGTAAAACAGAAGTATTGCACCAATAAATTACAAAGCTTAGGCCAGTGGGAGCATGTGCAATGGAGACCTATGTCCAAACAAAAGATTTCTGAATGCTGACTTGAAATGTAACAATGCCCAAGATAAAATGATGGGTTGCTTCTTTAATACTTCTAATTACATCACCAGGAGGGTGAATATAATTTGAAAATCAGAGAGCAACTGTATGCTCTGAAGCATATTACACAAACACATATATAAATATATATGCATATGATAAAGTATACATATACCTGAAAAAGAAAATAAGGACACACAGAGATTAACTCCAGGATCCAAATAATGGCTGTTAGACAAAAACAAACAAACAAGCCCCATACAGCTGTAAGGATTTGAAAAATTCTATATTTTTTTTTAGAAGAACATCTGAACGAGCATGATGAAGACTGTCTTCTTTTCCACACACCCATTACAGCAAGCAAGAACAATGAAATGATCACAGAATACTAGACAGGATTGTTATCCGATGGGATTTATAACTTGGAATCAGAATATGCAAAAGTTTTTGAGCAGCAAAGTTATCCTGATCAATGGGACATTAAAAGTAGATATTCTAAAGAGTCTACACAATTCAGAGTGACTCTAACTTTAGAGACATTTATAATTGTTTCTAGTGGCAACATATATCATAACCATACACTAGCTACCCTAACTAAACGTATTATTTTTGTCATTTTCTTGTAATCCTTCTTTTGGCTTGTTCTTCTGTTGCTGCTTACTGACTTTTATCCAGAACAGACACAATTCCTCAAAAATTCACATCTTAGTCTCTGAGGGCATATCAAGGCCCTAGTTAAATTGTGAAGGGCGTAGAAATAATTGTAATAAAAAAAAATAACAAGCATATGCTGACAGCTTTAACCTCTTGCCTCCAAGGGAATTGAAGTGCAAACCCTGACCTGGTCAAGCCCTTACTCTACTCATCCCATCTGTATCGACCATAAAATGCTCATGTTGCCTCACACAATTATCCCTCCTGACAAGGGCCCCAGCAGTGGCAGGGCATGGAAACCTCAGGCTGGAGCTGAAGTAGCAGGCAGCAGCATAGAGAGGAGGCAGCACAGCAACCCCAGCTCCAGCCCACACTCTCACACCTACGACTGAGAGAGCAAGAGACTTGATCTGTAGACACCCTGAGCCTCATTCAGAAGGTTTTCTAATCCTTTCTCCAGCTTTCTTGCCAGCAGGTATTCAGATGTCACTCACAAAGCTAACCAAGCAGAAGGTGACAGTCTTGACATTAAGCTCTAATTAAGTGTCTGAAAAGTCCTACTGGCATTAACACTTGCCATTTAAAAAAAACCAAAACAACCAAACGACAAACCCCCACTCCTGGAGATGCTCAGTTTTAGACACAGACAGAGGAGTTTTACTGGAACAGTCTATCACAGTCATAAGTTGACTGTTGTTGCTTTGAGACCAGGCTGGGAAAGCTGCCAAGAGACAAATGAAGTAGGAAGAATGAAGTTTAAAATCCCCTTTTAGACAACTGTGCTTTACAGAAACATTCAGACTTTTTATGCTATTTGGCTTAATACGACTTCTTTATCAGGGCAGAGCTAGCATGTGTGTAAATAGATATCAGAATTAGACATCTCCCTTCAATAAACTACTTCTCTCAGGCTGCACAAGCTACACACTCACCCCACAAATGACTAGCCAGGCTTTTACAGGGGTGAAGGTGAAGCTAGAGCTGAAAGTCATGCACACATGAGCTAGCAAGACTAGCCCACGATTGCAACAGCTCTGTTAGGATAAATTTTCCAGATGGGAGTTGGAATAGCAACCCTGCTTTGGATTGTGGCCAAAAGATCAGCTGCACTGCAGGAATTGTGCTCCCTCCACTGACTGACCCCAGTGAGGGTCCATCCGCTCACCCATCCATCCCCTATTGTGCAGATGGCTGAGATTTGCTGTCGTGCACTACCTGTCTGCTCAGACACCTTAGAATACAGTAGTAGGTGGGGAAAAAGGCTAAATTTCCCACTAATGTACTTAAAACCATAAAGGTTTCAAGTAACCCCAAAAGAGCTGGCCATCGAATCCCAATTTCGACATCCTTCAGTTTTGTTCAGTAGCTCGATTTTCATTTCTGTACATTTACAAATAAAGCATTTTCCTGCAAGACACTACCAGCACTCATTTGATTCCAAAATCATTAGTTCATCATAGTAAGTTGTTGCACTGCTAGAAACTGTAAAACATTGTAATTTTTTTATTATTTTAAAAATCTTTGATCAGATAAAAAAAAAAAAACAACAACAAAAAAAACAAACACACCCCAAAAATTGAAAAACAATTGTCATTTTGGAGCAAGCACTTTTAGCTCTACCCTCCTGGGCTACATCAATACAGCTGCCTAATTTAGCTATGTCCTTGCAAATTTGGAGCACTTCTAAAACATAAAAGTGTTTTTGACTAAAAGTAAACCTACATAAGACAGAAATTCAGCCATCTTCTAGCAAGAACAAAAAAGCTATTTCATGGTCATTCTTGCTTTCAGGCTTCAATTAGCTCCTCTTATCCCACAGATGTTAAGTTGGACATTTACAAAGCAAGGAAAAATGCAGAATAATTTCCAAGCACACAAGCCAGATTTCACCACACACTGAAAGTGAAGAGCCAGTTGCAAGACCCAGTTGTTTCTCCAAGGTCACGGCTGCTCCTTGATAGGGTTTTAATAAATATCTTGCAATTAAACTAAGTGCATTCTTCCTGTCAAACAGAAACCTGTGTTTTGTGTACCTCTCTAATATGTCTTGAGGACAGCAGTTTTTAAAGCTTCTAAAATGCTTTTCTGCTATTCATTCCGAGCTTCTCCCAGACCATCTCCAAAGCATAACCATAAAGATAGATGTACATTTGTTAGATATGTGAGAGATCAGTCATTAGCAGTGCTCCCTCAGACTGCCCAGACTGGCTTACCTCCATCACAGAATCACAGAATCATTTGGCTGGAAGAGACCTTCAAGATCATCAAGTCCAGCCATTAACCCTACACTGCCTTCATACACCTGTACCTCTACCCTGAGTCTCACACTGCTTTTTGCTCAGAAGGATTCAAATGAGGAGGGGTCATTGCTTTTCATTTATTTATTTACAGGTACTAATGCTGTTTCACTTTTCCCTGTCTTTTCTCCTTTCCCTTTCTTCCCATTCCTCCTTCAGATAAACCTGCTGAAGAGCCCTGTGCCCCAAGCACTGCCCTATAAATAATTATATCCATCAATCTTTATGCAAAATAAGTAGGCAATAAAGATGCAAGGAGTCCTCTAATCACTAGGCTAGGAAAAAGAAATAACTATTTTTGGACATATTGTGCATCATCAGTATGAGATAAGGCTTGGTACTCACCCCAGATATAGTCATTAGGATAAGAGCCCTGGTTCTGGGAGGTGGAAGATGAATGCCCAAATGCCTTCAGACAACAGAGTGAATAATAATCTAGATCTCCCACACCTACGGAATGTGTTCAAGTCAAGAGGATATCACAAAAGAGAAGGAAAGGAACCTTTCCCTATGGCCAGTCTTTGTATGGGAACAGCAGCTGCTTTATTATGAGCCTGATCTTGCATTAGCTCTGGTTAATTTGTCCTTATGGAATATTCCTAGTTTAGGAACCAATTAGTCTTCCTTGGACTTCTGGCTATTTCCCCATGTTTTTTATCAGTAGATGTCAATAAACACACTTGCAATAGAAAACACATTAACCAATCACACTACCTAGGCACTTCCTTATTTTCCTGTTCATTAGTATAGTCCCATCTGGACACAGAACAATCAAATTCATATATATATATACTAACAAGCTAGAAAAATATCTGGAGATCTTCAGAGGACTTTAAGGAATTTGTAAATTTGTAAATAAATAATGACAGGACAAGAGGCAATGGGAGTAAGCTGGAGCACAAGAGGTTTAGGGTAAACACAAGGAAAAACTTGTTCCCAGTGAGGGTGCCAGAGCTCTGGAATGGGTTGCCCAGGGAGGCTGTGGAGTCTAGTATGATTCTATACCATTTTTCAGATGAAAAGTTAATGAAGATATAACCCCTCCCCAACCAGTCAGAGAAGTAGGAAGGGGAATCCAAACTCCTTTTGTGGGACTAATTACTGCAGGAGACATTCTGCCTATTCTTAGCTTTACATGATTTCTATACTCTCTCCTCAACCACTCTCTGCACATATCTTCACAGCACTTTGCAGTTGGTATTTTTGCCTCTCTTCTCCTGTCCCCATGTTCCAGCTGATTCCACAGAAGTCATAGGATAACAAACTACACGAAACAGCACAAAATAATAGCTCATGTGATGATCCAAAAGTCTTCCCTCTGAATTCTTTGAATCATAGGACCATCACATATTTAACAATCCTGACACAAAGAACCTGTTTCACTCTTTATTCTCTCACCTGACATCATCTTCCTATTTATACACTGGAGACAAGCACAAACTTTTAAAGGCCCTCTCCCAAAGATGTAGCTTTTAACCACACTGTGTTGGCATCCACATGCCACACACTTATCTCAAAGACTCATCATAACATCACTTTCAAGAACTGTTATCTTTTATGTCTCTTACCTGACAGCAAGTCATGAGAACAACTGATAATGGTGGTACCAGGATTTATCCAGCTGACAGGAACACCATCAGGTTTTGTACTGCCAACTACCATCACATCCACATGACGAAGCTAGGGACAGCCCAAAACATCCCCCAGAAACAAAATAAGCATTTAATGTTAGAAATACATTCTTGAGTATATCTTGTAATATTCAGATTTTTACAGTCATTTGAGCAAAGTATTTGCAGACAACAGCAAAATAAAATACAAATTGATGGCTTGATTCTTACCTCATGTGAAATTTAAGAACAATAGAATTTAAAATTAAGTCAACTAAACAATGAAACTAGACAAGTGGTATCAATCAGCATCAATAATGTTAAAAGGGGGTTACATACTTTGAAAGAAAAATCCCTATCGTTGTCCAAATCCTGTCCAACAAGATAACTTGTAGAGACTTAAGAAAGAGAAAGGTTGAAAGACAGTAAATAAGCAATTATAAAAAGTACAGTCAGATTATCTGACAGTAGAAAACCAGGCCAGATGACAGGAATGCAAGATGACCTGGATCTACAAACGTCAATGCCTTTGAGGAAAACAAGTTGAAGTATTTTTTTCCTTCTCAGTTCATGTTTGCTAATCAGTGCCTCTGATTTAGTCCATCCTGACAGATGTTGGAGCAAAAATGGTTACTACAAGAATTTTTATAATCAAAGATATGTCTTCCTTTCCTCCCCTCTCTGAAAGAGGGCCCTGTACCAATTACCAGAATCACCATGAGATAAGGGACATCACCAGAGGCCGATGTATAAAGGTCCACTAAAATAGCAAAACAGGGGTACAGTACTGCCTCAAGCCTGAAGGTTAAAATTATTTAAGAGGTAGAGTAATTTGGGGAATATTTTGAAAAAGTGTAAATGAATACCAAATGACACAAATTCAGCGAGCCTTTCCATGAACTGATTTGTGACTGACGTGCATTTCAGCTTCTTTTTTGGCCAAAAGTTCTCTGATGTAACCCTGCCCCACACTCCCACCAAGACAGAACAGCTACAAATCCTGTCAGGATAGCAGGTTCTTGGCACAGCTGAGCCTCCAGGAAGGGAGAAGAGTGTAGCTGTGGCTGAAAAGGCGGGAAGCTAAAAAAGCTCCATCTTCCCCTTAGAGGACATAAGGATGGCCTAACTCTCCTTAGAGAGCCACACGCAAAAACAGAGCCAAAAGTGTGGGAGAAGATTTATTGGCCTGACAAATGACTAATGCAATAAGCTGATTCAGGCTTCAGTCAGAAGGCCTGCAACACTCCTATGACTGCCTGCAAACACAGAGTCTGCAGTCATTCAGCTTCAACCAAACTGCTTACATGCCTGAACCTGGTATATCGACTTATGTGCCACTCCTAGAAGGCCCCATAAGTGAAAATGCTTGACCACTGTCAGCTCAAATCATCCTAAGGAATCTGCAAGCAAATTTGGATAAAAAGATGCTGCACTGACTTGTGTACCAAGTATACTATGCTAAAGACACACTTTCCCCAGCAAAAGGAGGCTGTCTTTGCTGTAACATTCAACGTCATCAATAGAGAGAAAACCAGCGACCAGTGATGATTCTCAGTTATATGAAATTCAGCTTTCTTTGTTTGTTAAGAAAAAAAATATTCATATTCTAGAAGTTATAATTCATATAGTGCTAGTCACGTTATGTCTTCCCATTCCCATACAAAGCCTCTGGGACAAGGACTAAGAAAGCTTTGTACACTGCTCAGCATTGTGAAACTGTGAACCAGTTGAGAGCCATATACAGCAAGTCATAATTTAGACAAATGTTCAGTCAACATATTTATGACAGAATTGATCCAGTGTAACTACAATGCCAAAAAATAATGGACCTGACCAAATATCTCTGACTACTGATTATAATTTTCAAAAATGTTCTTCACTGTTGAACACAATCATTTTTGTAGCCAATGGCTTGAATGGCTGATGTCACATATACCCACAAAAGCATCAGAAAACCAGATGAACATTTAATGCAATTGTTCTGTCCCCCCTCCACCGTGAAAAAAAGATTTATCACATGTCTGTGAGCAGTTGTCCTGTGGGTTGAAAATACACTGATCTCAGACCCTTCCTCACCATGGTTTCCTTTTCATTATTTCACAAAGAAAGTAACAAAATAACAAAACAAAAAGGGACACAGCGAAAATTGAAACTCTTCTGCTATAAGCAAGTATTTATATATTTATTTATAACTTCTTTTGCTATAAGCAAGTTTAGGGACCCTGGCAGTGTAGGGTTAATGGCTGGACTTGATGATCTTGAAGGTCTCTTCCAGCCAAATCGTTCTATGATTCTATGATTCTATTTTCCAGGCTACTGTTGACGAAGTTCCAGTAAAATCAATGAAGAATGCATCACAAACAATTTAGACAATCTTTTCCCTCTAAGTTTTTATAAAATATATATATCCAGAATCTTATTGGAAAGGGAGACTGAGTCCACTGAAAGGAAAATAGTTGTTTACAGAATTTTGGGCGTCCTTGGAAAAGATTTATATGACGTCCATCGGGGCATTTTGGTTTCACTTTACTACTCTTTTGACCGCCTGTAAATCACTAAAGCAAGCCACAAGCCTTGGGAGACATGTGCAGGCTTATCTCCTACATTAGAAACAAATCACAGACATTAGAGATGGAAAAGACCTATGAAATCATCACATCAAACCTCCCTAGCAAGCACACCACGCAACTGCTGGACAGAGGACACATCTGACAGGAATGAGATGCTACAGCCAGCCACAGCCAAGATCAAAGAGATACCCATGAGGGGAAACGTGTGGCTGCAGGGGGACCAACTACCCAGTGCTTCCTGGATAGCAAGGCAGCATCTCACCAGTCAGGCTAAAGGAAGGACCAAGAAGCATCATGCCAAACCATCCTTAATATACTGGGCAACAGGCTGAAGACAAAGTAAGCTAATACTCTAGTGGTATCCTGCCTTTTCACCAGTAAATATTTTTTCAGTTGGGAAGAGCTATGACAATAAATAATCTGGAACCTTACCTCATAACAAAATATGACTCTCTCCACCAAGATTTAAGTAGAAGCAGATTAAGAAGCACCACCCATTCCCAAGACAGAACACCAAATGTTAAAACAAGACGGACTTCCAGCCAAGTATTTAATGATAATGGTATAAAGTAGTGTTATACTCCAATAACTGAAACCCCATTTTGCCATGAAGCCTGCATAAAAATGTAATTTCCCTATAGTAAAAACCGACTGCTACAAAAGCCATTTTTAAATACATGAGTATTGGAAATTAGTATTTTAAATGTAAAAGCCCTGAGTTTCCTGTGTTTGAGGTTAGGTGAGCTAAAATTTAAGAGCTGGGATGAGGAATAGGAAGCTGATTCAAAGTTTTTTCACAACTCTCTGGATAAGAAAAATAATTTTACACATCAGTTTAAAGTTCATGTTCCACTTCAGTCACAACAATTCTATTTACTTCCCGAGATCTTGAAAATTTTGTTATGTCAATGACTTTTTCCACCCAGTCACGTTCTCCTTAGGTGGTTTCTTCCAGCTCCATCTCTACCTTTGGAAGTTAAAGGTTTGTAAATCATTGTCAATCCAGTGGGACATGTGAGCCAGAGTGAGCCTGGTCTGCTCTGATCCCTCTCCCCAGGCCATGGTCCTCAGGGATGAGCTGAATTGAGCAGCCACCATCCCAGCTACCATCTTCTTGCCCAGATGCCAACAACCCCTTCCTTACCACATCTGTCCAACCACACTTGCCCTACAGTGCATATTAAAATAAGGTCCACATCTCTACTGCAAGCTCAAGCCTATCACTATAACACATGCTTCAGCAACTGCTCCTCTAGCTCACACACTGGGAGATCAATTTCAAATTACAAGGAACAAAGAAGATTCACATAAAATTAAAATGTTGAACCACAAACGGTTTGCCTACAGCATCATCATTAGAAACTCTCATGTAGCCTCTCTCTCCCTTCCTCTTATGGGATCTGTCTACTTGGTCCCACGGTCTTCCATGCTCACTTAAATACTTACAATATGAAATGCATTGTTCTGCCAGTACCAAGACTCTTGGTCTTATCAAGACAGCAAAAACAGTATAGTACATGACTAAGAAATATCTAACAGTCTGAAGCTTAAGTGTTGTCTCTAAGAAAAAAACTGATTACAGCCAAAAGACATTCTTATCCAACCTGAAAGGGAACCTCCCGTTCATGAACTCCAGCTGAACCACATTTTTCTACTTCTCAACCAGGCTTTTGAAAACAAGATTTACATTCCTAATTATACCTAGAGAGATACATTTTCATCCCTTTAACAACAAAACTGCAGGACAGTAGCTCTCTTAAAACAGACATGATACAGACTACATTCAAGATGATGTGCTGAAATCGTGACTGAATGAACTTAAGATGACTGAAAGGAAATTTCACTTTCTCATAGGTGCTATTATCCATGTTTTGGCAAGAAAATAATCTGTCTTTTTTAATTTGAATCTATTTGATAACCTCCTTTTGAACAAGAAAGTCTAAGTCCTACATAATAAAGGATTAAGCATGTCAGTTCCCATTCTTCACCTGTAAGGCTGAATTGACTTTTGGGTAGTCCCATTTTTGAATAACAATTGAGATGTTCTTGAAAGTATGGCACTAGGTCATTCTCCAGGCACTCTGCAGTGACTGTGCTTTGAAGCATTAACTACAGAAAGCTTAACAGAATGATAAGATCTTACTTTTTTCCAATAAAATGCTCAAGTTTTTATATCTTACTTCATAACATATCAATAAAAAAAAAGACAGTGTTTCTTCATGGCAATGATTCACAGCTGTCCCAGAACCTTCTCAAATATACTGCATTCTTTCATTTGCAATTTTATTTGAAAACTCAGGAAGCTCAAGTGTGTTGAAGGACATGGCTCAGCTGTGCCATGAGGTTTGGTTTTAATAACTAAAATCAAGCAAACGCAAAATGGAACAAAAATAAGCATTAATAATCTGTTCACCTTAACAAAATATGAAGTGGGGAGGGAAAATAACATGCAAAGTGTGTCCATTATTCATGCAGGCCAAAGCAAGAAAATGAAAATGTACCATTATATGCTTCATTCACTGCTCCTGCCATAGGCCAGGAAAGGCTTACTTTAAAGTAGCACACTCAATCAGATAGCAGATGATACTATACTACCAGCAAAGATAGTTCTACATTGTTAGACTTTTCATAAGGTGGACAAAAATACACCTTCCACTTGATAATTTTCAAAATATTTTTGCAAAAGTGCATAAGTAAAAGAAGCAATAGCAAGTCCACAGCAATACAAAACCTTATTCCAAAAAAAACCCTACAAACTTAGTGTTGGGTATCTCATTTGAAATCTATAGAATTTGTAAAGAAAATACTTATTTTTATGCTGTCCTTCAGAAAGAAGTACAAATCATCAGAGCTGATCATAAGTAATGCAGTATCCATTTACAAAAGGCCTTACATCATTAAGTTTGGGATTAGAGCTTCAGTGCAAATGGGCCTGGCCAATGGATTAAGACAAATAAGGTACCTCTACCCTCAAGATACTTTTTTTTTTCCTTTCCTGGTACATATTGCAAAATAAATGCATTCCAATGAAAAGTTCACACTCTTTGTAAGTTTATCCCTCACTTCACGAATGAAGTTATTATGCTACCATAGGTTCTACTTCCAAACAACAGCACACAGACTGCTACCGTAGAGGAAAAAAGGTGTACAGCCATGTCCAAAGTTAGTGCACTATACAGTTAAAATATGAATTAATTCTCTAAGTTTTGGAATAATTTTGACATGAACTAACACATTTTTTTTAACTGACATTCAAATAAAAAAAAATCAAGTAAACAAACCTTGTGAGTAAAAACCTTGAGTTTTTACTTAATCAGCATTTTGAACTAGCATGAGAAAATAAATTTGTGTCACCAGCTATTATCACGTTACTTAACAATGCTATGCTTCAAAACCAGGTTGTCACAAGGCAGTAGTGCCTCTTGGTCCAGTAGGAAATCCATGCTAGGTTTCTAACTCTCCACATTCTGGGAATATGAAACAGGAGAGTTTTCTCTAGATTGTTATCTGGGATCTGGAGTTAACAGTGACCATGCAGCCAGGTTCAGCAGAGCTCTGAGGGTTACTGGTGACATGCTACTCAAGACTTACAGAGCAGAAAGCTGAAGACCCTTTTCCCCCAAGCTCTGCTGATTAGTCCTTCAGGTGAGGCAAGAGCTGCTTTCTGCCAGAAGTTTAATGAACTTGGGAAGACTGATGTGCAAAGCCTCAAACTGCCTCCTACTTAGGCCTCCTATTCTGTTTCCCATCGGTGACCTGCTGCAAGAGGGAAGCTCCAGGGAATGCCAAAAGCAAAGCATGATTATGGGAAAGCATCTGGATGGAAAGAAATAGTTCTTCCTCCAGCATATTGACACCACTGCACAAGCAGCTCTGGCCCACTCCAAGTCTTTCACCATGAACCAGTGGAAACACCTCTGGCCACCCTCTCACCCATCCCATCCAGTCCAAAGCAATCCTCCAGCACAGCCCCAATCAGTGAGAAATAATGAAAGAATGAGACACAGCTAGTATTAAGTTCATGGTGCTCCTCTCTCTGATACATAAGTTTCCTAAGTGCTGTCAGTCACTTCAAGCCCAGAGCTGAGACAAGCCTGACAAAAACATCTGCAGCTGTGAAAACACGGGTTTGCCAGAGAACTTTCTAACTATCACAGCTGCTTAAATCTATTTCCTCCTGTCCTTGCCTTCAAAACCCAGGGATTTGATACTATAATCTTGCAGTGGCTGCCACCCTGTGGCAAGTACTGTCAAGAACAACAGGAGTCCCTTGGACCTCAACTCCTACAGACATCCCCCGGAGTACACCATGTGGATGTGCACCTCTTCTGCAGCTAATATCTGAACCCCTCTGCATGTGCACAAAGGACAACACATTCCCAATTGTATTTTGCTATGAAATTCCAAACTAAGGAACAGACTGGGAAGTTTGACAGAAAGTCATAGCAAACTTCTAAGCTGTTGCTAAAAGCACTACAAAAAAGCAACTCAGATCATGTAAATTCAGGCTAAGGCTCCTGAATTTTTCTGAATCCTTTTACAGTTCACTTCAAAGATAAAGACTGTGATCCTCCTTGTCCTAAAAAGGGCATCATCTGCAAACCTTTAAGACAAATTTCGTGAAAGTAATTTCATACAGAAGACTGTATCACAGGATGAGAAGAAAACAAAACATCTCTCTCACACACCAAGGGAAAGAAAAAGGGAGAGGCCTAACACATATGTTTTAAACAGTACCTTTAAATTTCTCCTCTCACAGCTACCAGTGTAAATAATGAAGCTTTGGCAGCTTCTACTACATATGTAATATTTTGGTAGAGGCCTTTCTTTGAGCATCATTTCTGAGCAAGCAGGACAGAGAAAAGATTCCAACTCACACTGGCTGACAGAAAACTCCACTGCCACCCACGACTGCAACAAGAAGTGCTGGAAACAGCCAACAGGGATGCCCAGACAACAGTGATGCAGGATGATGGTGGAGCACTGGGCAGACAGACAAGCACTCACCTTGGTCTGCAGCTGAGGGGCTTTCCACTGGCAGCTCATGGTCTCTGCTCCCTCCCTCTGCAGCATGCACTGCAAGGCAGCACCCACAGCCCCATCAACTCCCACCAGCAGCACTGTCTTTCCACCTGTATGACACATGGAGGAGGAACTTCTTTACTGTGAGGGTTACAGAGCACTGGCACAGGCTGCCCAGAGAGCCTGTGGAGTTACCTTCTCTAGAGACTTTCGACACCCATCTGGATACATTCCTGTGTGGCCTGCCCTGGCTGAACCTGCTCTGGCAGGGGGTTTGGACTTGACAATCCCTAGGGATCCCTTCCAACCCTTAGCATTGTGATTCTGTGACAAGGCAAGTGATTCAGCCACCCTCAGCCAAAAAGGCACTGGCACCAGGCTCTGTTGGGCCACAGAGCTGGAGCATCTACATCAACTCCTCAGCTTCAACAGGTCACCCACTGCCAAACCCTCTGGAAGGGCAAGCAATGCAGCTCAGAACAGGATAGCAGTGTGCCTGCACCACCACAGCAGCTCTTTTGGAGACCATGCAGCAACACAAACCACAGGTTGTAAGTTGTCCTCTGGCAACTCCATAATTCTAGTAAGCAAATACTGCTCTTCTGGTTTCCTGGTATTTTATTTGCACAAATCCTTTCACTCCTATTTGTTATTAAGTACATTTGATCTCCTGTTTACAGTTTTGTTACAGAAATCCTTGTCTCAACAATTATGAATCACTACAAGAAAGCTACTTCCAAAACTCTGCCTTAAACAAGCAGCATCTTGACACACTGTAAAGCCACCTGTTTAAACTTCCTTTTCAATGTTCGTGTTTACACAACCCAAACCAAAAGATTCACTCAGCAGTTATTTACAGGCCAGGCTGGATTTCTCCAAGTGTTCACACTTATCAAAATTTCCAAGGGAAATCCCTAAGTGATGTTTGTATTTTTTGTTTGGAAATCTGAGAATGCCTCAGGTGACTTCAGTGAGGTTAAATCTGTTGATGGCAGGTAATCTTCACCTCAGCTCCCAAATCTGTAGGACTGGGACATATCTGAAAAGATAACATTCAGATTTCACTGAGGTTCACCAGCAGGGGGGAATATATGCCAGCTGGGAAAACAACACAAACCAGAAGACAAAAGGTGAGTTTATCTTTGTCTCTCAGTCAGTACTAAAACGAAGAAAATCTGTTAAGCTAAAATTAATGTAATAGTGTGTTGGGCTTGTGTCTGGCAGGGTTTTGGTAGTGGCAAGGGCTACAGGGATGACTCCTGTGACAAGCTTCTAGAAGCTCTCCCAGCTACAAAGTCAGACTTGCCTCTGGCCAAGGCCAAGCCAGTGAGAAGGCAGAAGCACATCTACAATGAGACATTTAAGAGGGGAGAAAACCTATTGGGCAAGTTCTTTTGTTTTGGAGAGGAGGGGATGTGAGAGAAACAACTATGCAGACACTGAGGTCAGCAAGGCTGGAAATGCACTGGAGCAGAATCCCCTGCAGCCCATGGTGACACTGCAGGCTGACCCCTGCAGCCCATGGGGATCAACAGCGGAGCCCATGGAGGACCCCACACTATAGCCAGTGGATATGCCCAAGAAAGGCCATGACTGAGGGAAGCCTGTGCTGGAGCAGTCCATCACTGAGAGGACTGCACCTGCAGAAAAGACCCATGCTGGAGGAGTTCATGAAGGCCTGTGGGAAGGACTCACAACAGATAAGTTCATGGAGGACTGTCTCCCCAGGGAGGGACACCATGCTGGAGCAGGGGAAGACTGTGAAGAGTCCTCCCCCTGAAGAAGGAGCAGCAGAGACAGTGTGACAGACTGCAACTCCCATTTCTTTTTCCCCCCGTGCACTGCAGGGGAGGAGGGGTAGGGAAAACTGGGAGCAGAGCTGAGCCCTGGAAGAAGGAAGTGGTGGGGAAAAGGTGTTTTTAAGATTGGCTGCATTTATCATTATCCTGCTCTGATTTCAGTAAAAATAAAACTGGTGGTGGGCTTATTGTTTAATTTAAATTGATGCTTTTTTTTTCTTCCCCAAGACAAGCCTGTTTTTTACCTGATGATTGTAAATGGTGAGCAAGCCCTCCCTGTCCTTGTGTCAACCCTCGAGTTTTCTGATGTATTTTCTCCTCCTCATCCCACCAGAGCGGGGTAGGAGTGAGAGAGCAGCTGTGTGGTGTTTAGTTGTCAGCTGGGTGGGCCTAAACCACAACAAAGAATTCCAACAGAAGGTCTCACCTAAATCTTTGAGCAGCTCTCACCTAAATCTTTGAGAAGCTCCATCACAGCACACACTGCAGGAGGAACGAGACACTCTGAGGCATCACCACGTACCAAGCGTCCTAGGTTGACATCGGATAATCTGCAGGGGAAATAGATCTCAATTTAAAACAAAAATAAAAGCAGACATTTTCCTAACATAAATCCTCAGTAATGCTGACAACTGCTAATTCCAAGAGCAAACAGGTCTCATAAAAGTAAATCCTTTGATAGCCATGTGCTGTGGCTAATCTGTATCATCCCACATGCCAGTCAGACAAACACTGAGCCTCAAAGAGGCCAGGAAAGGTATCTGTGAGTTAGCACAAGTAACCACCAGCCCATGACACACAGGCAGCTCATCATTTGTGGTGGTGGGCTACTCACAGCACAACACAAGAGTAACAGTCTGCATTTGAGAGCAAGAAGGGTGAAACAGCAGCCAAATGATAACCCAGACGTGTAAATTATGCCAGTGGCCTCTCCAGAGAGCAGTGCAACTCAAGATTGATTTCAAAGTGATGTTAATGGGTCCAAACTACTACAGCCTGCTCTCCCACTGTGAAAGCATACTGTAAGGAAGTTAAAACCTTCTCTGCAACTTTTCCAGGAATCCTTGTGGAAATTTTGGGATTTATGTTCAGTACTTTGCCCACTATTTGTGTTACTGAAGTACTGAAATACCTTGACTGTCATCAGTAAATCAGAACTTTGTTTTTGATCTCTTTGAAAAGACCATGTTCTGAATACACAGTATATAAAGATTAAAAAGATAATGATCAAAAAGGTAATGATTAAAATGTCTCCATCAAAAAACCTCTAATTGATTCAGCAGCATGTTCTATCATGGCTCAGTAACATAGCTAGACACATTGAGGAATCCATTAATGAAAAACACAGGGGAAAACTGATTTTACAGAGCCATCAGCCCTGCATCTGCTAATATTTCTCAGTGCTTCACTTACCCATCCACATCCTTCTCCGGTTTCACAGCATTTAATACCTTATTGCTACATAAGCTTTCTGGGAGGTCAAGGGCAAGGCCTTGCACATTAGGATCCTCATTAAGTCTCAAGATTTCATTGACAATCTAGGAAATTAATAAATAGCATTAAAAATCAGAAGAACAAACAAAAAGTCTAATTAGAAGGGAATAAAGCATTTTTAAACTATGTTATGGCCATCTTTGCTTCCCTCACATATTACTGCAGCTTCTAAACGGAAAACTAATAATGTGTTTGTTTATTTTTCCATGGTGTACCAAATAAAGCCACCCTGACTCTGCTCTAAATATTTTGCAAAGGCAATGTACATTACATGACATTACGCTGCCAAAACACCTTTGCTTTTTACCATTCCAAATCTCAGCAAAAGCTCAACACTGTAGCAGCTTCAGAAGATGCTTTTAGAAATAAGAAACCTTGGTTACAACAAAGTTCAGAAGAGGACCTAATCCATAATGATGTATTCTGTTCTACTGTGGCCATGAAGAACACAATAGAATAAAACACCCTAAAGTTTTCTAATAAGGAAAAAAAGCCTGAATAAATAATAATAGCCTGAATCTAATGAGCTTCAAGCTCAAACCTGCTTCCTGGGAAAATAATTCCATTTTCCATTTCACTTTTAATTCAACTTTCCATCAACACACCATTTAAAATACCTACAACTCATGCAGGAAAAAGCAATCTTATATTACTTTGCCTTTACTGCACACAGGTAGTCATGGCAAAACAAAAAATGCACAGGATTGACATCCCTCTCCCATACCCAAACCAAGGAATGCAAGCTAGCATGTGGATTTTAACAGATGAAAAGAAACTTTCTTATATTAAGCAGGAAAGTAAAGCATTATGAACTTCCTTGAAATTAATTTTCTTGTTACAAAAATACCCTGCTTTTACACAGCACAACCACTTTGTGAGATATTACTTCAAAGTAACAGCAGCACTGCTGCATACTCACTGTATTTTACCTATTTCCTACTGGGCTATTCAGCAGATAAAACATTTCCCAACATGAAGAGCTATTTCATCTACATTTCAGAGGCTCACCCTTCTTAAATAGGCAGCTGACTATATCATTCACAGAACTAGACTACTAAAATTTTCCACAGTAAGTTCCTCACAATATATCTGGAGGCTGATCTTGAAATTACACTCCAAGGCAGTAACATTTTAAAAACCAAGTGTACCAAATACACACCAAGACACAATATCCACAAGCCTGCAGAATTATCAACCTCACCAAACACAAGGAGGCCAGCTGGGAACAGTGTCATCTTTTACTACACATTCCTTTACTGGTTTTACTTCCAGATGCCTCAGGACACTGCACATTAATATGGATTGCTTTATTTAAAACACGCTTGATACAAGTGCTGTGCCTCCAACAGGGTAAGAAATCATCCCTCTAGACATTTTGGGTGGATGATTTTTTTTTTAAGCATGACAAGATCAATAAACAGGCAAACAAATTCACACTCCTCCAAATCAATTAATTTCCCTGAATAACTTGGCAAGAATAAAGTACAGTCATAAAGCAACTGTGGCAGATACCTGTGCTGGTATGAGGGACACTGCAGTTAAATGCCAGACATGAAAACAAAACATTACTCTGATGATTCTGCCTTAGCTTTCCAGGGGACAGCAGACAAGCCCTTTAATTTCCCTTTTTTTCCCCACATACTTGCCCATAGGGGGATAATACTTGTTACCTGAGCTAAGACAGTTTCAACCTTAATTGGGAGTTGTAGAGATCAGTTCAAAGTGATAATGAATGTCAGCAATAAATACAGTTTTATGATAAAAGGGAAGGGTACTTCAGTTACCTCATCCTTGCTGCTGTCTTCAGGGAGACAGATGTGCATAACACGTAGACCAACCTGCCACAAGAAAATACTTGTCATTACCAAAGGCAAGGAGATCATGACTAATAACAAGTATACTGGCTAAAGCTTACCTCTTTGGCAAAGTTCTCATTTATTTCTTGAATCAAACAATCATTATGTGCCTTAGGGAACAAAAGAGAAACTAAGTTTTAAAACAATACAGTTATATTTTAAAATGTTAGTGCACTAAAGCACAGGTCTATGCAAGAAATGTAGTGGGGATGTTTGCATTTAGTAATATTCAAATAAGTAAAAAGGCTAGCAATTTTAAGAAAGAAGCAGAAACCCATACAGTAAATTTATTTTGTATTAGTTGGTGTTGAAATTACCTTGGCTTTTATAGACAAGTGGTCATTAATGTAAATTGAGGAAAGCTTCTAATCTAGTGAATATTTTAATAGATATTAATACATATTATTTCTACATCAATAATAATATATTATGTAATTATATAAATATATTCATATATATATTATTCTATATATGA
>JANHGL010010066.1:0-30949 GCA_024611195.1 Ceyx melanurus | reverse complement strand
GATTTTTATATTTTATATATATATATATAGCTATATATATAGCTATATATATAAAGCTATATACAAAGCCCTACAAAACCAAGAGCCCCTTATAACCCTGTATCCCATATATTGTTCCTACCTGAGGGTGTTAAGCAAGCTGGCTGATGGTCTTTGAGGCTTTATGTCATGGAGAGCTGGAGAATGTCCCACAAGACTGTCTAACGCCGTCCCCAGCTACAAGAAGACCTTAAAGCAGGACCTGGAGATGACAGGTCCATCAATATCTGGGAGATTTGAGGAATTTATCCATCTTGGCTCCTTGGCTATCACCAAGCCAGAAGGAACATGTGACTGGGAAAATCCAACACAGAGTCACCAAGGTGACTTGACATGCTCACCCATGAGAGGGTGATAGAGCACTGGCACAGGTTGCCCAGAGAAGTGGTGGCATCTCCATTTCTGGATACCTTGAAAAGCCACCTGGACTTGTTCCTATGTGAGCTTCTCTAGGCACTCTTGCTCTACGGTGCCACTGTCTCCCTAAGAGCCTTTTCCCGCCATGGACGTGCCATTGTCTCCCTCAGAGCCTTTTCCTACCATGGAGGGTGTCATTGTCTCCCTCAGAGCCTTCTCCTACCATGGAGGGTGCCATTGTCTCCCTCAGAGCCTTTTCCTACCATGGAGGGTGCCAGTGTCTCCCTCAGAACCTATTCCTGCCATGGAGGGTGCCACTCTACCCCTCAGAACCTCCTCCCGCCATGGACGTGCCACTGTCTCCCTTCAGAGCCTTTTCCCGCCATGGACGTGCCACTGTCTCCCCCAGAGCCTTTTTCCGCCATGGACAGTGCCACTGTCTCCCTCAGAGCCTTCTACCGCCATGGATGTGCCACTCTCCCCCTCAGAGCCTTTTCCCCACCATGGACGTGCCACTCTCCCCCAGAGCCTTTTCCCACCATGGTCGTGCCACTCTCCCCCTCAGAGCCTCCTCTTGCCATGGACGTGCCACTTTTCCCCCTCAGAGTCTTTTTCCGCCATTAACGTGCCACCCGCCCCCTCAGAGCTTTCCCCAGCCGCTCCCGCCCCATAAGAGCACAGGGGCAAAATGGCGCCCGGCTCCCCACAGGAGGAGAGCAGCGCACTGGTTCCCCGCAGCGGCAGCAGGCACACAGAGCACAGGCCCCACAGCTCGGGTTGGAGCCCCTGAACTCACTGGGCTCCACAGCCAGAACTCTTTCGTTTATCTGAAACCAACTGCTTCATTTCAGAAATTACCAAAAACGTTTGAGGTTTTGGTCTTCTCTTTGTTAACTTTTTATTTTTAGGTCACTTCAAATTGAAAAGAAAGGTTGAAATTAACAATATTCCAACTTTTCTCTCTATTTTAATTTTTGGTAGGCCAAAACTCTGCTGAAGGTGTCCCGAGTGCATACAGAAAGGCAGTGTGTGTATCCCCAAAAAACCCACAACACCCCTTGTTTTTGCACATTATCATTAATAGTTAAAAATGCTGCCCAGCTCTGGTAACATTTGATCTTAAATTGCTGCATCTGTCTGAAGGCAATCATCTCAAACATATCACATTTACCTCTGTGCCAGCCAAACCCCCACAGGGGAGCTTTGCTCTCAGTGCAAGGCAAGCCTACAACAGGAGGAAGAGCCAGCAGAACAGGGGCACAGTCCCCTGCTTGGCCTGGCCTCATGCAGGGATCCAGCAGCAGCACAAGCCCCTTTCAACCTGCCTCTGCCTTGGCTCCACCTGTGATGTTCCCACTTCCCTCTCTGTGCCCAGCAAAGACTGCTGGCCCTGCTCCCTCCATCCCACTGATGCTCCCTGCATAAATCCTGAAGCAGGGTGGTGCTGCTGGGCTGTGGGTCTTAAGGGAAACAGCCAAGACCCCACTTGAGCAAGAAGATGGGATGGATTTGTGCCCTTGCTGAACTCAGGCAACCTCTCAGAGCAGGCAAATACTGGGATAAGGAGGCATAAGCCTGCTGCCAGCTGCCTCAGTTTGCAGAAAGAGCCTGGCTGTGCAGGGTGCTCTCTCAGAGGACCCTTCTTCAAGTTAAATGCTGACCCAGAGCACCTCACCAAGCCCACCCCTCTTTACTGAACACATCTCACCCAGAACAGCCTCAAGAGAAAAAAAAAAGGGGGAAAGGGAGGTTATACAAGTTGACCAAGGCTGCTCTGCCTCTGTGCTCTGCCCTGTGCCTGCCCTACCCCCTGCAGTGGGGGGCTGGGACCCTGCTGGAACCCCAGCATGGTGCTCAACCCCTCATGGTGACCCATCCTGCCACACTGCTAAGCAGCCCCCACCATGGCCCAACACAGTGTGAGGAAAAGCAAAGCAAACAGGTCTTAGTGCAGGGCTAGGACAGCCCAGATTGAGTCACAGTTCCCCGTGTGCCTTGCCCAAGCTCTGGTCTATATGAGAAAATTCAAGCTTTCTAAAAAATAAAAAATAAAAAATTGCAGTTTACAAACCTGTCTGAGAGTAAGTAGCTCTGAAGCCAAGAATTTACAGAGGAGAATTACACTTGCTCGTGGGGCTGTCAACTGCGTGTAGTTCACATCTGACAAATGCTCTGTGTGCAAAATGGCTTGAGCCCAAGCTGTTTAAAAAGAGCTGGATTTAGGTACTTGGTACACACAACTAAGCTGATGACAGTATAATATCATTTAGAGTTTTACATTCCATCTCCAGCATGTCATTTTCCTACCACAGCAATGATCCTTCTGGAGCCCTGAGGAGACTTCAAAACCTTTTGTGAAAATATTAAGTCTACTGAGGGCAATTTTATAAACTATAAAACTTGCACAGAATTGCTGAAGTCATCTCAGGGTACAAAGAAACCCATATTTTCTGGCTGTACAAAAGGCAGAAGAATCATCCTTTAGCTGTGCTTTCAAGACCAGAATTTGCAGCCATATAAAATCCATTTTGAGAGGTCTAACAGTGAGCCTCTCACACTGCCAGAACCACTGCAAAGGGCTGCTATGAGAAAACTGCCACTGGGCTTTACACAAACATTAAAACAAAGTTGTACCAGAGCCCTGCTTTGAAGGAAATGTGAAACAATAACTGCCCTCCACTGTGCCCAAGTTGAACTTCAAAGACCTCAGCTCCATCTGCAATAAACTGATGCAAAGTTTTAAGAGGGAGACACCTGGTACCTGCAGAGCATCTTTGTTTTACAAACCCATTCTTGTTGTGAGCTAATTTTGTCCTCTTATCAGTCTGGTGCTACCAGACATCTAATGATATGAGGGGAGCATTAGTTCATTTTTAGCATGCTGTGGATTAAGCAAAGCCTCCTTAGTGAGGCTGCTCCCACTGCTGAGTTCCAGCAACATCACAGCTGAATTGTGAGGTGCCCTTCTCTTGGCCAGAGAGCCCAACTTGTGAGCTGTCAGCTCGAGGAGGAGAAAAGCAGCAGAGGAAAGTCAATCTGAGAGCCTTTATGCAGGCAAAGCTCTTGGCTTGCAAATAGGCACTGCAAGACTCACCCTTCTCTTTGAATGTTGCCCTGGCTTGACTGGACTTAAAGCTGTGACCTAAGACTGACCTTGAGTGATGACATTTTTTGCCGAGGAACAGAAACATCTGACCTGTAGCAATAACAAAGAAATTAATCAAGAACTTTATATGTCTATATACAGAAAAAAAAAAATAAATAAATATATATATCCCCCTCCCTGCAGCCTGGCAGTGAACAGGGACTGAGCTGTGTGAATCCAGCCTGTGCTTACCACCCCTACACCCTGCTGGGGTGACCATGGAGATGCAGCCAACCCTGTCCCTGCCCAGACCCCACGGTGATGTGCTGGGACCCCGTGAGGAGAGTTTGGTGACCTTCCAGCTCCTGAAAGCTGCTGCTGGGGAAGATGGTCCCATCTTAATGAGCTCAGCTGCTAATGTTTCGTTTGGCCCACTCTTTTCCTGTATTTGCTGTATCATGAGCATATATAGGTATAAATATGTGTTTTCCTCCCCTCTTCCAAAGCCTCCCTCCCCTTACCCGTGATCAGGGGAGGGTTAGAGGGCTTTTTCAAGCGATTATGATAATGTGCAACCTTTGCTCCCGAGTCATTCACACAGAAAGCACAGACGAGCCCCCCTGCTGTGAGGTGACAGCTCTGTCTGGCTCTGCGGGGCTTTGGTATTCAGAGCTCCACGAGGTCATCGCTGGAAAAAACCTTGACGGTGATGTGACCTGGCACCTCGGCTGCTTCCCGGCCGCCTCTCCCTCGGAGCTGCAGAGTCTGCTGTTCTCTGGGGTCACCGGGTGAAGCTGCCAGCACCGCCTGCCCGAGGAACTGGTCACACAAGATGTTGCTGTTCCAGACCTGGAGACAAGGGAACAGGAATAAACTCAGCTGGAGCAGTGCTGCTCTCACACTCCACCTTGAGAGGGTTGTGCTGGAGGAGGGTCACCCCTATTAACCCCTTGAAAAAGCAGTGAGGAGGGAAGCACCACTAAACTTAGCTAATTGTCTAGAGAGCATGTGGGAGATGCTGGATTTACATGCTCATTTACATACACGATGCAAATAAGGAGCTAAATGCAGCTTTTTGCTTTCTAGGTCACAGCCTGCCTAGAAGAGGAATAAAAATTACCTGTTTGAGCTTAACAGCAGTAAAAAACCTCCATGTGGTCAGCCTGCCTGCATGGGCTCACCTCTGCACTGCTTTTCCTCTCACTGTGCTAGAGCCAGGTCCACACTGCTGCAGCAAGGGACAGCAGGGGCTTTGGTGTCCTTGGCCATGCCCTTTGTCACTGCTTGGGATTGGGTATATAGCAAGCAGCAACTGAAACACATTATTGGGGTGATTTGCTGCTAGTCTTTGGTCTGTGGAGTTCGTTGGTGTCTAATGATCAGTTATCCTGGGAACATCAAAGTGTTTGAGCTGCATACTACAGAGAGATATGGGGTGGGTCTTGTGTAAATCAGCTCTTTACTAAGGGGTGGACAGTACTACACGTGCCAGGAACACAGACTCTGTTCCAGCAGCTATTGTATCAGTTTCCTCTAATCCAGAAACACATTCTGTGGCTTGGGGACAACAGTCCTGTCATTCCCCTCCTGTTTGTAATACTTGCAGAACAGAGCTGATAGTTCAGGAGTACTGTGGCCTAGGAGTACTATGCCACTGATGTGGCAGTGACCACATCTCTGGGCAGCCTGGACCAGGCTCTCACCACCTTCAGTGGAATAATTTTCTTCCTTCTCTCCAGTCTAAATCTCCTCTCTTTTAGTTTAAAATCATCACCTTTTCCTGTCCCAACAGGCCCTGCTCAGAAGTCTGCCCCATGTCTCTGACAGGCCCCCAGAAGGTCTCCCTGGAGCCTTCTCCTCTCCAGGCTGAACCCCTCCCAACTCTCCCAGCAGAGGGGTTCCAGCCCTTGGATTATTTTTGTGGCCTCCTCTGGACCTGCTCAATACCAAGCTCTGTTTCTCCAGCTAGTGCTGAGGTAAACAATGTGATCTGGTTCCCTCAGGACTAGAATTCAAGGTAAAAAAATTCTTAATAGTAGCTTTAGCTTTGGTTTTTCTAACACTGACTCAACACTTGGCTTTTCTTTGTCTCTGTTTCATCAGGTACCAAATGAGGCAAAAGGCAATTCTGTAAATTGTTTCAAAGCCTTGGAAATAAATCTGCCTCCTGATCCATAAGTGTCCCCAGTTGCTGTTTTCTGGAAGAGATCTAGACCAGAGAATCACAGAGGAGGGGAAGAGCTCCGAGAATAGCCCAGTAAGGGGAGCAGAGGTTCTCCCACTCCTGGGTACGTGTCCTAGCAAGGAAGGATGGATTGTGCTCTCCTGCCTGCCCTGAGCAGCCCAGCCTGGGTGGCTCATCTCACCTGGATGATGAGAGGGCTGTGGAGGCTCTTCTTGTAGAAGATGGCCTGGGTGTTGAAGGCGGCGCTGGTCGTGTCGCGCTGCACCGCGGAGCGCACGCTCTGCCTCTCACACCTGATGAGCACGTAGGGGTCTGCTCCTAAAACACAACCAGCACAGGCCTTGGGACACAGAATGGCAGCTGAGACCCACCCAGGAACCACCAGAAGCAGCTCCCTCCTGTGCCTGGCAGCTACTGAGGGCAGGAGCAGGGTACCAGTGCATTTCATCTCCACAGCTTGCTGCCCAGCGCCAGCAGAGGGGAAATGCCTCCTTCTAGGAACAACTGGATGCTCAGAGCTGGTAACCAAGCACCATTTGCTGGGAAACAGCTCAATCCTAGACCAGGACTGCAACCTTTCCATATCCCCTGTGGATTCCTCCTGGCTCATCTAACAGAGAATCCTCAAGAAGAAGCTCTGAGCTCCCTGATGCTGCTCTGGGTGTGAGAGCCAAAATGCATCTGTGCATTTGCAATCTGAGATGCAGTTCTGGGCATTTGGGACAACATGGAAAGTAAAAGCTGCTCATGATCCATAATTCCGAAGGAGGGCAAGGAAGGGAACTGCCCAGAACTACTCTGAGATGACTGAAAGCACATCTCAGTGCCCACCTTTAGACTGCCTAGCTTGAAAGGGTTGCCTGCTGTATTCTGTTATGGGTTAGGAGGTGTTCTGAAGAAGCAGCTTCTCTTCCAGAAAGCAAAATATTGTCAAAATGCAATAATATTTTGCAGGAGTGCACTGGCTTTGACAGAATTTTCTGTGGGAAACTGCCAAAGCAAATCCTCCCCAGTTTCCCATTTCATTCTCATGAATCTGAGAAGTCCTTTGGTTCTATCACTGGGATTGTTGTCATTTTAACGTTTGTTATCACAACATGTTTGTATCTATTATAGGTCCTACTTAATGCTTTAAATTACACTTTAATCACACATAACCCACTGAGATTATTCAGCATTCTAGAAATGCTTTGTTGGTTTTACACTGAACATTTTTACTTTGTGCTAAGTGTTGGTATTTTCTTTCCATTCCAATAGGGAGCAAGAACCAATTTGGAAACATCTGTCTTTATCCTCAGACAGAACAGACCATTCCACTTTCTAATTAATTTCTAATTAAAACACAGGCACTTCTTTTTTATAGAGCATTTCAAAACAACTGTTTCTGTCCATTCCTATTGCTCATGACAGAATAGCTGTTTTCCCACTTTGCTATTATTTAGGTACCAATTCTAGACACACCACTGTAGGTGTGTAAGTGTAAGAAGAAGTCAGACTCCTGATCACTCCACACATTCCATCACCACCTACTTGAAAACCCCACCACTGGAATGCCAGCCATAAGGCAGCATCATTTCAAGGGAAGTTTCAGTTTGTAATGATTTTTTTTAAGGATGGCTTTCCTCACAACACATCACTCACTGGCAGGAACAGACACCAATAAACAAACCACACACCAGCCACATCCAAACCAGAAGGAGCTACTTCTGCTTAGGAAAAAGAAACCAGCTTTTTCCATGTGCTGCACTCCAAGTACACCTGGCCAGACACGTGCCAGGCCAGTTACCCTGACAACATCTCACCCTTTTCTGCAGCAGGTAGCAGTGGATCAGCTTTTCTGACAGGCAATTCTTTTCTGTGTCACTGGCTGGGGATTTAGCTCTGGGACATGGGGAGGCACCATGCTGTGTGGCCAGAGATGGGAAAGCTCCCCCCTTTGCAAAGAGATTGGGAAAATGGAGCTGGATAAAATGGGGTCTTGCATGAAATGATGTCAACTGCTTTGGCTGAAGGCAAAGAGCAAAGCAGCATCTGATCATTAACAGTAATTAAGAGATAAAGGGCAGAGGAAGAGGTGGGGAAAGGACACAGAGTTTGCAAGCCTATCTGCTGGAAGAGGGAGATGTTAGTGAAGAGACTTGCTAAGTGACAGGAAAAGCAGAGCTAACACTTCAAAAACTAGGTTCACATTCTCAGGAGGAGATAGAAAAAAACCAGAAGAGGAACATGAAAGGTACCTGCAGAGCACGACCTCCTGATGGCACTGCTGAGTAGTCAGTGTTACTAAGGGGAACTGGCTCCAGTTCCAGAACAAAGGAAAGAAATGGGAGAGCTGCACATGTGGGATGAGACATGGGACATTCCCAGATATTCTTAGTTCTTTGCAGCTCTGGGCCTGGATTGTCCACAGGACAAAGGCAATGCAGAAGCAGCTGCAGACACAGAAAAGCAGCATCCTGGTGTTTGCCATGAGCTGGGAATGAAAACAACTGGAGCTGCTACTCTGGCAACTGCTCTGGCAGTGGAAGGCTCTCCCCACTCTCACTAGACCATCATTGCTGGTATATGGAGAGCTGGGACCAGTGCAGGCACTGGAAAAAGGGCCAGGGCAGGGACCATGCTGAGACACAAGCACTGCCTTGGGAATGACAACAGGTTGGTTGGCCTTTTGCAGTTGAGTCTGCTCATGTGGTACCTCTTAGCTTCTCCTGCAATAAAAAAGTCTTTCCACTGGCATCAATAAATCCTCACTTCTCCATTTTCATTCTGCTTCCCTTCTCATGCTTTGGTTAGATATTTGACAGCTGCTTTTTGCCTTCTATTTCTCAGGCTGCTCCCAAAGCAACTGCCTCTAAAGGTACCAGGTGCTCTGCTTACCAGGTATGTCACACACTATGTATCACAATACATAGTTGAGTAAAAAAGTGGTGAAAGAAAAAAATTGATGATAGACTGATTTTTTTTACCAAAGGCTTGATGAATTCAATAGTAAATCAGAAATAGTATCACTTGACCCAATTATGCTTTTTTTTTTCAGCAGAAAAAATAATCAAGCAGCAGTTTTGCTCAGGTTTAAACAGAAAAATCAGTGAGTCCACTTCCTATAGATGGTTCTTCCCACAACAGGTCACCTTTTCATTTGTCAGGGCAATCAGCAGCCCAAGATTAGATGCTGAAATCCAAGATACTTCAACTCACCCTGCCTGTGTGCAGGTCCAAGAGTATTTGGGTTATGCTGTCAGTCCTGAGGGTCTGTGTCACAATCCACCAAATCCCACCAGCTCAAGCCTGGCCTCTGGCAGCTGCTGGCAACTGTTTGTAATGATCTTGTCAAAAGACTATAATTGTGCTAAGGATTCCAAAATGCTAAGGGTGGAGAATTGGCTTTTACTGCTTTACTGCAGGGAATGTTAGAGAAAAATGTTCAAGGAATTTTAAAAGGCAAAAAAAGTCACCCTTAAAAAATGACAAAGTCCCTCAAGGCAGGAACAAGCACATGCTGCTGCTTTTCTTTGCACTGCTCTGCTATTCTTGTCACATACAGCCCCTTCAGTCCCATCCATCCATCCCACCTTGGGAAGGTGCTGGAGTGTTTGCAGCTCCTATTCTCCAAGAAAAGTACCAAGAAAAAGGAACTGAATCCATTTTCTGCATCTCTTTCCTCCAACATTCCTGCCCACTGAAGAGACAACCAGACTTGACAGAAAGTGGCTGTCCCAGTGAAAAGCACATTCAGTCAGCACTCCGGGGGTGTCAGGAATAACTAAGGGAACTGGAATGAAACTGCAGCCAGCTGGTGGGAGAAGCCTTACAGCTGCTTTGTGAGACTGAAGATGAACTCTACTACAGGGCTAAATCTGATGCCATCTCTACCACAAGTAGTTAATGCAGCTGAGCTCATCCTCATCTTACACTGAGAGAGCTGAAGAGTTATGTGAAGCAAACACAGCAGATGTTTCATGAGCCTCTTATTCCCTGTTCCAACTTCACCAGGGTATCTTTGCTCCTTTGTCTTCTCCACACCAGCCACTCAGTGCTGGATGTGTCCACCCTTTTCTCTTGCACTGGTCATGGAAAATGAAGGCTGACAGAGAGCAGGAGTAGGAAATGAGGAGGCAAAGGGCAATTGGACAAGTCTCCTAATCAACTGTCAACATCAGGTGTCAGAAGGACATTTTAGTGTCCTGAAGGACACTTCCTTTGATGTGTAGATACTTATTCCTGGGCAAGTCATTTAACCTCTCCCTGTCATAGCTTATCCAGCTGAAAATGATTGTTTGAAACCATCATTTCCTCACTGAAGTGCTATTAAGCTTGTAATGAATACCAAAGTGCTCTGAAGGCTGAGAATGACACTGCTGAGTGAAGTGCAATACACTACATGAGTCTGTGAGATTCAGCTGTCTCCCTGGATAGCTGCCATTTAGAAATACATAACCCTCAAAGGTGAATTTCTTACTAATCCCTGCAAAAAGCTTCTCAGGAGGGTGTGGCTGCTACTGCCCATCTGGACCAGCAGAGATGACAACTCTTACTGAGTCTGCATCATATTCACCTGATCTCTCCTTTTGAGCAGATTTTACAATGTACTGAAAAACAAACACCATGAATCTTCAGTTTCTTTGGCTAATTTCTGAATGCTTACATCTCAACTCAGATCACCCTCAGAGGACTGAGGAAGCCTCTTCCAGGCTGGCTTTACACTTACCTCCTGATCTGTCTTGCTTCTGTAAACCCTCTGCAGAGAGAACTTTGATTTGGGTGACTCTACGTGGATAGCCACTAAGAAGATTCCAACATGTCATTTTTGGCTTGTCTGCCTTCAGCTCCCTGCAAAAATCAAGAGAAAAGCAAGGGAAGCAACAAATATCAAGTCAACTATCAGCAATTATGGAAATTTGGCATGCTGAGCACATGAGATTTGTTACCTTCATTCATCTACTGTTTTGGAAGTTTGTGGTACAGAAATTACAGACTTCAGAAATAAAACCAGAGCAAATTAAAAACACATGTTTGACATCCTTTGCATGGCAACAAAAGAAAAGCCCATGACTTTTAACTCATGGAAAATAGAGACCCAAACAGAACTGTGCACCAGGTTCCCAAGTAAAAGCATCTTGACCAAATCCCAACAAGCCATCTGCAGGGTCTTGGAAGTGACCCTGACCATCTCAAGGGCCTAGTTCTGGAGAGAGGGGGCAGTTTAGGGCAACAAAGCTGGGGAAGGGCCTGGAGAATATATCTTATGAAGAGTGCCTGAAGAAGCTGGGACTGTTTAGTGTGAGGAAGAGGAGGCTGAGGGGTGATCTACAACCACCTGAAAGGACACTGTAGAGAGGTTGGTGCTGGTCTCTTCTCACAGTTAATTAGTGATAGAACAAAAGGGGATGGATTCCAGCTGACCCAGGAGAGATTTAGACTGGAGATCATTGAAAAGTTTTCCCAACAAGAGTAGCCAGAGCCTGGCACAGGCTTCCCAGGGAGGGGGTTGAGTCACCAGCCCTGGGTGTATTTAAGGGTCATCTGGATATGGTTTTGAGGGACATGGTTTAGGAGTGAACTTTCTAGAGTACAGTTAATAGTTGGACTTGATGATCCCAAGGGTCTTTTCCTACCTGAATGATTCTGTGACATGAGCTAGTGAGTCAGGGATATTTAAGGGCAACAAGGCAACCACTTCCATGGAAAAGCAGCCAACGTGGGCGTGGGAAGATCTCCCGTCACTGTGAGTGCAACCTACCTGAGTTTGGATGGCACATCAGTGAAGAGCCTGAGGATAAACTTGGCAGTGATGCCCGGATGGTAGGTAGTTGGGATGAGGACATAACGACCTTGCTTGAGGACCCTCTTGAGGAACACAGTGCGTGTGTTGCTGTAGGGAGAGGTGGCTGCTCTCTCCTGCACCGACAGCTTGTGGAGTCGATACCTTCTGTTGTCCTCCACCTACAGCACAGGGAGTAAAGCAGGCAGGGTGCCAACACCCAGGGTTTGCCCTGCACATCACCCAGCCTTTCATGGGCAGAAAAGACAACCTGCAATAAAGGCAAAAAAGAAAAAACCCAAAGCCGCAGAGGAACCATCTGTGTGTTGCTCTGAGCCTGGGAGCCAGGCTTTAACTATTGACATCCTCTTCAGGGAACTGATATTTGCCACATCACTGTTAAAACCTAAACCTATTTCTTAAGCAGCTCCTCAGGGCAAAGACAGCCCTACATTCTTTTCTGATAGTTCTCTTTTTGTCTTCAGATAATTTAGACCATGGTCTTCCAAAGGCCTTTTTGTAATGATAATGAGCCTGGAAGGTTAGAAACCTTCTGAAAGAGAAAAATAATTGATCAGGAATGAAGACAGGGCACTGATACTTTCTGAAGGTGTGATTTTCTTCTCCAAGCCTTTCCAAATTAGATATACAGGCATGAAGAAAGCAAGCTAAGTTATACTGCTTTCTGCAATGACACTTTTCAGGATGTGTGGTTAGCAAATGAATAGGTGTGATATAGATCTCAGCAGCTCTGTCTGGCTGTTAAAGACTGACTATGGTTTAGGGTAGAGCCCAGAGAGTGTAATCCCACTAATCTTCACTCTGTCACTTGGCTCTACTTGCTGATGAAATGGAGGCAGGAAAAAGGAGAAAAAGAAATCCTTCCACGTTTCAACAATTACAATTTTTTGTGCCCTTTTCAAAGCTTGGAGTAGGAAAAGCACTTAAAATTCTTTTTCAAGAGGGAAAAATGTCTGATGTCCATTTAGTTCAAATAGAGTTTGAACTGAACTAAATTCAGTGTAGTTGAATAGCCTGGCTTGTGCCAACTCTGGTGACTGAGTGCAGTACACATGCTAGGCTCATGGTGAGAGGAGAGCCAGACCCACTGATAAATGTGCCCCTGTCTGCCACAGATCTCAGTGCCAGGATGAAGCACATCTCAAATCCTGGCCAGGCTGAGCCAGGAGTGCAGGTGCCTGTCTACCTTGAGTATCTCAAAGCCAATTGGGATGCTGTCTCCTTTCCCCTCTTTCTTGTACTTGCGGCGATCCTCCTGTTGTAATGAGACCAGCACTTTGTCTTCAGCCTTCTTGACATCAAAGATGTACTAGGAGAAAAGAGCAGAGGGTGTTAGAAATGCCTTGGGATACTGAGGATAAAACCATCAGCAAGATGTGTGCATATGAAAGAGGCAATTCAAAATACATGTGGAAGTGGGAGGAGAGTTCTCCATGTAACAGACATTCCCAGCAATTCACAGCTGAAAATTAATGCTAATAAGAAGGATCTTTAAACAAAAGTATCAGAGACACTGAAACAGGTATTTTGCATAAAGCACAGCACATAAAGACAGACTCCAGATGGGGTTTGAAATTTACAGGCCCTGCTTAGATACTCAAGTTAAAAGAAGAATCCAAAATGAATGAATCTTCCAAATCTTGGTTTAAAAAAGCCAACCCCAAACCCACAGCTTTGGGCCACACTTTCAATTTGTTTAATATAAGAATGACAGAAATGCTAATTTCGGTCTCTCTCATGTTTCCTGAAAGTCTTAGGAATACCCAGTAAATAGGAATAAGGACTCCTGCACCTTTAACTTGCAAATCTTTTATCCAAACTGTTTTAAGTAAACTTGAATCAACTTGGGTTGGGGACCAGTCAAAGGCAATGGTTTCAAAGTTAGGCAGCAGTTCCTATCTCAATAAACCAGATTTGCATTGATTACATCATGTGGATGCTCCATCACTGGATGTTGGACCTGATTGGAAGGAGCTTTGAGCAACCTGCTCTAGTGGGAAGTGTCCCAGCCCATGGCAGGAAGATTGGAACTGGATGAGCTTTAAGGTCCCTTCCAACCCTGACCATTCTGTGATTCTCTTGATTCTCCAATTATCACTACCAGAGCAGTTCATGAATATGTACCATTTCAGTAGACAAAAAAACCAGTCAGATACATGTTTCTTCATAAGACAATAATGAAACACTCAAATCTGTTCACTATAACCCCCCTTTTCATGCTGTTTCATGCATACAGAGGGTAAATCTGAGCTGTGAGAAGTAGCAGAAGGAAAGAGGACACTACAAGTTTAGACAGATGCTGTATCCCTCCATCCTCAAAGACCTTTACACGTGAAGCAACCACATCAAAGACAAAACTGCAGCTGCACACAGCTGGGTACTGTGTGCACCACACATTCTCATTTAAGCCAAAATTCTCTGACAGCATGGAGAGGAAATCATCAGTGGTTCAGTTCCTCCCTCCCTGAGCTTTGCTCTGAGTTGGATGCTGAGATTGCCTTGGTTACTGTTGTGAAACAATATCATGACCTCACATCCCTCTGTGGTTAGAGCTCTGCAGAGCAAGGCACTGTCCCATTCCTCAGCCTCACTGTCCCAGGCAGTGCCACACCCACAGGGAGGAAACACCAACCTCTAGCAGAGTTGGCAGAAGCACAGCAGTGTTGGAAAGAAAATCAATACCTTACCAAGACCCCATTAGTTGTTCATGGTATTTACAGTCCAGATTGGCCTCCTGCAGAACTAATGCCTGATCTTCTGGGCTGGTTTGGTGTAAATTCAATGCTTCTTTGTGCTCTTATTTGTGTGTTCTATCAACAGTGTGGGAGAGAAAGGACAGGGCCCTGAAGAGAGTCCCAGGAGTTGTAAAAAGCCTCTGCAGAGAGGCTCTAAAAAGTGAGATATCAACAAGCAGCAGAGCCAGTGGAGCACATTTTAACTCTTGTCCCTGCTGAACCACGTGCAGTGTTACCTTGTCAGACAGCCCAGAGTGTTCCAGAGCAAATGGAGGGGTAGATGGGGAATAGTGGGAGTGCAGGAGAGCATTCTTGGTCTGGTGAGAGGCACACAAGTGTGACCATCTTTGAGCTGATGGCATTTTGTCCTAATGGGTAACAATCTGGAAGTCAGCAGGTGGCTGTAGGAATACATTTATATATGGCTTAAATTCTCTTATTTTATAGGGACTGGAAGTGTCACAACCCCTCTTTGCACAGATAAACCTCACAGGCAGCCTCAGTATCAGGCATTTCACTTGGGGAGAACAGAGATTATCTTTAGACAATGCCACAGTAATTTCTGATGGCCCTAAGCTAACATAAATTTGTTCCAGTGCTGCTATTAAGAGCCTTTTAATCAACCAGCCCTGAGATAACACTGGAATAAAGAGAACTTCCATTACATCAGGCACTGCACTCAACCATAACATGTATTTTGTTCTCTGCAGCAACTAAAGGCTTACAGATGAGACCCAGACAAGCAACTGGAATGCATCCAGAATCTTACAGGAGAATATCTGACTAAAATCACCCACTGGAAATGAGGCACTGGCAGAAGAAAGTGAAGAGCGACGTCTCTGTCTCCACCTGCATGAGCTGGGAGTGTGAGATTCACTCCTGGTCTGGACAGCAAAGGCTGCACTGCTCCAGTATCATGCAGACAGAATCCTCCCACACAAGAGCAGAGAAGCAGACACAAGAATGTCTTTAATTAATCTGAAATATGTGGTGAGTTACAAAATAACTGAAAGGTCAGTTTTCAATGTAATAACTAAAGCCCTAAGTGCCCAGATCTCACTGACAGGGATGGGAATTGTAGGCTTGAATTTACTGGGGTGAAAATGTACAACTCTGAGAAGGGAAGGAAGGTGAGAAATGAACAGATCAACTGTTATATTGATGAGAGGGTGAGCTTGGGGAAGATCCAGATACTTTCAGGATCTTAGATTAAAGCAAAGGGATACTGATTAAATACAGTGGACCACATCCTCAAATGGAGTTTTGTCATTAGAAAAAGCAAACTTTGCTGCCTTTTTGCAACTGGAAACTGAAAGAAGTCCAGGCAAGACTTCACTAATCCTGGTGTGGCTGACTCATCAGCCCCAAACATGATCAGACCTAAAGAAATATAGAAACACAGTGAACCAGCAGAGCCTCAGAGGACAGACACTGGCAGTGAGATTTGTGTCAAGCAGTCACTGCCCAGGGTGATGGATATTTCAGAAGCCCTAGTTGAAGCAGGTACATTCCAATACCTCTCTAAATAGATGGATTCCCACCTGGGGGTTCTGAAGGAAGGTCTCTCTATTATCAAAGCATCCACCAGAGCGATTGAGCAGGGGCTCTGGATTCTTTGCCCAAGCCCCATGCATCATTTTCTTCTCCCAGGTCTTGTGGATACTGAAGTAGGAGGTATTGACAATCCTGCAGACATCCACATCAGTGAAATTCTTACACCAGTCCTCAAACGTCATCCTAGTCCATGGGACAGCAGGAAAGTCATGGTTTAGTTAAAAATAAACAGGGATACTCATGGAAAAAAACAAAGTAACACACAAAATCTTCCAGTAATTTAAGAGGAGACATTGCTGAGCTGTCCAGAGGGCTCTGATTCACTGCAAAGCTCTCCATGGGGCAATACTCAGGGAGCTACAACCACACCATCTCAGAATTTAACTTAGAGAAATATGACCTCAGTGTGTTTGGTCAGCTCTGGGTTTGGTCCATTGCAGCATCTAAGCCTAAAGGTCAGGCTGGATCTACCAGGATGGATTTGGTAACATATTTGGTAAAGGCAGAAGAGATTCCCTGCAACCAAAGCACTTGCTGCTGCTCATGATGATGATCCTTATTGTTAATGTGTCCCTGAGCTTGACTCAAAACCTCTGTGCTCTGGACACAGCTTTTATTTAGCACCACGTCAGTGCTGTAACCTGTGCCTGCTGAAAACCATTCACCTCCTCTAACAGCTTGGTACCTCTGAATTACCATGGTGTCCTGGCTTAACAATGGCTCAGAAGCAAGCCCTACAGCTGGCTTCCAGTGGCCAAGCAATCAGACTTTTCCTACTGAGCCCTACCTGCTGAAGTTGCTGGATTGTCTCTAAGCTTTAAGCAGAGTCAAAAATACCCAGAGTTCTAGAGACTCTGTAGAGAATGGTCACTTCTTGTGCCCATGCTGGAAAAAAACCCTAATAAATATCAAAATTCCTTGGCTGCAAGTGTATTTGCAGATACCTCAGCCATGGCTGGCCCAGAAATCCTACAGATAAGCACAGTTGTTAGGGGACAGGATTGACAGGGTGTCCAATATTTGGCATTCTGTCATGTAAATCACTTTGTGTGTTGTCTTGGATTATGAGCAAACATCCTAATATAGACAACATATTTTGGGGGAGTTTAGAAACATATTTACTAAGAGCTACTAATTTTGTTCTACTCATTTTTAATCCTTTTTTTTTTCCCATTCTTCTCTGTCATTCCTTAAGAGTTTAAAAGAAACAGGCCTTGTGCCAGGACTGGATAATCTTATCCATTTGGGGAAGCTGCTAAATGGCAGAATTAATGACAATTCCTCAACATAGCCAGCATCTCCAGACCCTTCACAGGACTCACCAGAACTCTCCATCATTCTCAAGGGTGAGTCCCAAGCTCTTCCGTTCTGATTCACTGACTTTCTTCCACTCCTCAGATCTGAAAGGCAAAAGAAAAAAAGAAGGGGGTGAAAAAAAGGGAATAATAAAGATGATTGATAACTTTAAGTTACAAAGTCCCTTGTTACAAAGGTAAATTAAGGGAGTACTGAAAGGCCAGATGATATTCAGGAGGAGAATGTGGCCTTACAGGAGGCTGTTAAAACATTAATTGATTTGAAAGCTACTAAAACAGAGATGAATGGGAAACTGGCACAACTTGAGCAGAACCTTATTGATTCTGTTTGTCACACACTCCCTTGGGACACTTCAACAACTGATTTGGAAGATCATGAAAGACTGACTCCATCCCCTGAAGGCCCTTCAAAAGCAACCTGGCTTTCCTCCTCAGGAGCTTATTGAACACTTCACTGAGACCAGAGTATTCTCTTTGTCTTTCAATCTCCTGAAATAGAACAGGCCTGAGGTCTGAGATTTCCCCAGAGCCTCTGAGAAGAAACTTGCAGCAGGAGCTCCCTGTCCAGTTTCCAGAGTAACACCAGACTGCACAGACACTTCATTAGCACATAACTTCTGTGCTCTGCATTGGCCCCTGCAGGCACCTCCCTCTTTCCACTGCCTGCAGTGGAGGGCTGATGCTTCAGCCACACGATGGAAGATGGCATGGGCACCTTCCCCTGGCTGTTACAGGAAGCAAACACAGCCACAGTTCCTCACTCCCTTTCCAAAGGGAGTATTTGGATCTCATGCACCCACACTCATGGAGATAAATGTGTCTAATCACACAGATGGGAGGGAGGTGGGTAAAAGGGACCAGGCTATAGCTAAAATTTCCCTCTGAGTGAAGCAAACACACACAATCCATCAGCATTCCCTGAGGGGCAATAATTGAGGCTCTAGGAGGTCAACTTGCCCTGGCCAGCAGATGGTCCAGAGAGGTGTTTCAACCTGCTACACTGCTCCCAGTCTGTGCTAGGCTCTCAGGGGTCTGAGATTGTCATGGTTGTCCCCAGACAGTAGGGGAAGCAGGAGCCAGGTGTGGCAAGGGGGTTCCTCAAGGCTCTGGTACACTGCATGTCACAACCCACACCTGACTTTCCAATGGATTATTGGCCCAGGGAGGGGGAGTCAGACCATGTACAGAGTGGGGGAGAATTGTGGCACCACGAACTGACATTTTTCTTAACCTATGTGGAAATTCTCCATTTAATTCTCAAATTAATTAGGCCAAAACCCACAGGCCAACCTCAGAGCTGTCAGTGCTTCCATTGGAAGGAGGGAGAACTGTGCCAAGACAAGGGCTGGTGGGGAACCACAAATTAAAGAGGACATAGTCACTCTTCTGCACATTCCTCACATTTCACCTGAAACAAACTCTTGGAAAACAATAGATTTTTTGCTAGCTCAAGTCCAGAAGAACTCAATATGCTGTTGTTAACAACACTGAATGATTAACTGCTAACAGTGGCTGCTGAGCAGAGTGTTGAACTGGAACATCCCAGTTAAATGGTTTTCATGTGTAAATTGCCAGCGATGGAACATCCCCTCCAGCAATCATTTCTCTGTAGGGGTGTCTGCTAAACTCATGGCCCCCATTCAAATTCATTAGAAAATAATTCCAGAGATTACAGATGTGGCAATATTACAGCATTTTTTCACCAGTCACTTAAATTCCCAAGGAACAAGAGACTTGCAGCACCTCCAGCAGCTAGAAATCACAGCTAAGAAAGTGAGTGGCTGCCAAAGGGTGGTGAAGCTGGGAGCAAACCTCATGTTCTTGACTCAGCAACTGAATGGGAGACTCTACTCATGCTCCAGTGTGCCAGAATAAAGCTGTAGCCTTCCAGCTCCTCCAGGATGTGTTTGCATGCTGTATTAGGGAGGAGGTGACAGCAACTCCACTGCAGACCAGCTCTGTGTCTCAGCAGTGTCTCCCCAGGTTAGCACCCAGTGGTCCCAGTCAGACTCAGACACTGGATTTGCAGCACTTACCCGTCGCTCCAGGGGCCGTTCCACTCTCGTTTGCCCCAGGGGTTCCTCAGCCTGATCATGAAGAGCTTTTCTGCCTTCAGGGAAAAGACCAGCCTCTCTCCAAGGCGCAGCTTCCGAACGGCAGTCACCGAGTAGGCGTGGCCGATGACCAGCCCCAGCTCCGTCTCCGCTTCACTGCTACTGCTGGAGGAAGCCTTGAGCACCAAGAGGGACAATTATAAAGAGAACTCATCATCGAGGAACCTGACAGTTCAAGAGGCAGCACGGGGAAGGCTTGTTTTCTTCCCCAGAGTCAGACATTCCCTTCCCCAGTGATCTGACTATGCAGGAAAAGAGCAGCTCTGGAGCATGGCAGTGTCACACTAGTCCCACCAGAGCAGAGGAGAATACTGCCTGCTCCAGCCACCCTGCCTCCTCCTGGCCTCAGGGACAGAGGGACAGCCTCTGTCAGTCCTCCCAAAATCTTGTTGCCTTCATCAAATGACTCTGCTGGGTATTGCTGACTGTGCTCAGACACTGCACTGCCTGCTGGAGTCCTCAACTGGACACTGCAGGGTGTCAGGGTTCAGCTGGGAAGTTGTGGGTGATGGTCAATCTGATAGCCAGGAAGCTCACCTGGCAGCAGGTGAAAACAGACAGCACAGGCAAGAACACTTTCTAGGCATCTGTCAAACTGTGCTGTACCTTCCTTGTGAGCTGGAAGGCCTCTCATGGAGCAGCTGGCACACCAGGCTGTCCTGGGAGCTGCTTTTGCTCCTCTTGCACACACCAGCAGCCTGGTTTCCAGCAGTGGCCAGGCAGCAAACTGCCCTGCTGGTGACCCAGGCCTGAGCAGATGCTGAGCTACATAAACACACAAACTGTCAGGCTCTGAAAAAGACAATTTCATTTATTGCAGTCTCCTAAGCACGTCCAAAGCAGAGAAGCAGTGCCATATGAAGATGCTGGTGCTGCTTTGACTGGCCCTATCCAAGCCCAAAGCTGCTTCTGAGTGGCTCATGGTCCTGCCTCTGGATCCATCACACCCTGCTGGAGCCAGCACGGGCATCTTTGCACTGAGCCATGTCCAGAGCCTCTCCCATCTATCCTGGTTATAACTCATTAGCCCAGGATAGATCAAAGACACTCTGGACATGGCTCAGTGCAGATCCTTGTGTGGAAACTTGTAATAAGCCAATTAAGAGCTCGACAATTAAGCAAAGCTTTGTCCTGATGAAGAGAGATGGACTTTATCTAGAGTTGTGAACTGCACAAAGGTATTTCTGCTCATTCAACATTTCTCTGGTCTAACCAGGGTCCTTCTCCTAAGGCAGGTGTTGCACTGATACAAAACAACACAGTTCAATCCCCAGAGAGAAAAAATTCAGGGAAAAAAAAGAAAGAAAAATGGAATTTATATCCAATTGGAACTGACAGATGGTCTGGCAACTCTGAGACTCCAGCCCAGCCCTCTTTGCCTTTCACACAGAGCAGCTCCTCAAGCATCAGCTCATGTGCTACCCAAGGCTGGCTGACATTTCCAGTGGGTCTGGGCTCTCTCCAGTGTAACACTTGCATTTTTCACAACTAAAAGCAAACAAGAGTGCTTGACATGGGAGTCTGTAACCTCTCCTGCTGCCTTTATTATCCCCCAGGCTTTTCTTTCTTGCTGGGCTGCTTTTCCCACCTCATTCTGAAGGTGTTTGTTTATTTATTTAAACATCCTCTGTCTGTTCAGGTTTCTCAATGGTGAAGCTCAGGGCTGTTTTGTAATCCAAGGAAAATTATGACTTGCTTGTAAATCAGCAATGAAGCCACTCGAGTACTATAAATAGTCTCTACCTAACGAGCTCCATTGTGTGCATCATACATCTATCAAAAAGTGATAAATGAGACTAGTCAAGCCAAACCACTAGGAACACCCCCTGTGCAATCAATGTTTAGAAGCATCAGCATTTGACAGGCAGAAATAAAATGCCAGAAAGCAGGGAAGGTGTTACAGCTCTCTAGTTAATTGTTTTTTAAAATAGAACTGCCTGGTCTTAGCTTTATCTCCAAATCCACGTGAAGAAACTAAACTGCCTTAGCACTGGGGAGCAGCCTGTCATCCCAGAAACAATGTTTTCTAAAACCAGTTCACACCAGGAAGCCAGGTCTGCCAGCCTAGTCTGAGCAAACCAGATGGAATTCTTGCTAAATACAAATTCAGACCTTTTGAAAAGGTAAAACAAACACCAAAGTCCTTGAATTTGTATCTGAGCTTTTGCCTGGTATTGCTGGGAGGGACACTTCAGGGCTCCTGTTCTACCCCAGATAAGTTCTTAGGTTCAGAGTAATCTCCACATGACACCATGGCCCTGGTGCAGGGCAGAGCAGTGCACTGCCAATCTCCAAACCTGGCTGATTTTCTGTTGTTCTATCCATCTGCACAGCTACCATGATGCACACAGGAATTTCTGAATGAACCAATACTCAGGAAAAGTTAAAGCCAAGTGTTGAAGTCATTTCCCTAGGTCCACATCATCTTAGCCTTAGCTAAGGTCCTACGCTGGAAGCAGAGGGCAGGGCAGTAAGGTGCTGAAGAGCACCCAGATGCCAACCCTGAAACTTGCAGAGAATTATCCTTTTCTGACAGGTTGCACTTGAAAAATCATTTCAAAGCAACCTTTGGGGCAATATTTGGGTGCCATGGCAGTTTGTTAGCCCCCCACATGAAATAACAGCTTGAGCCAAGGGGAGAATTGCAGCACTACCCAGTCCTGGCCTGGCAGGGCAGGCTGTGCTAGAAAGTGAAGCCTCTTTGTCACTGGTTCCCATGGTGAGGGGTTGTGCTCTGCCTGGGGTTTGAGAAGCACATAGCACCCCTTGGGAAGTGCTACTCACCTGCCTTCTAGCACCTCAGGAGAGGTAAAGCTTCCACAGAGCAACCCTGTAACCATCTTGGGAGGCCATTCCCTCTCCACTGAGGGAATTTCAGCCCCCATCACCCAGCCCAGGCAAGTTTTGCTGGGTAGTTCTCATGGGGTCTTGTGAACAAACAGCACTAACTGAATAACCAAGGGAGCTCAGCCTTGAATTCAGCCTGCTGAATAATAGCCTGGAGCTCCAGCCCAGCTCCACTGTTACACTGAGCACACAACTGCATCATCACAACCAAAGTCAAGAAGTCTCAGCTGCTTGGGGCCAGCAGAGCTGGTTTTGGCAAACAGATTTCCCTAAGAAAGAAAAGAAACTGAACGTTGCCATGTAGCTTGGAAACCAGGGCATTCTGTGGATTAACCTCGGGTCAATGCCCAGCTGTGACCACTCAGAAGAGCTGCATTTCAGATGCATAGCAAAGGGTGATCGCTTTTGGTGGCCCATGGAGCTGTACTTGGCTGGCAGTGCTGCCAACTTGCTTGGTTTTTCCATGCAAGGCTTTTCTAAAGCACACACATGAAGGACATGTCCAATAGACTTCTATTAATGATGGTATTTGGATTTTTTTTCCCAGTTTTTTTTCACTGAAAATAACTCTGACACCCCACCTCTCTCTACCTACCGCAATGTAGCAGCTGATCAACCCTCCTCTTTTGTCCACCTTCAGCAAGTCTTCAAACAGCTTCATCTGCTCAGAAATCATCTCACCATATTTGCCCTGCACCAGATCAATGGATTCTGCCACTGCTCCAGTGAAATCCACAATGGCATCTGCAGCACTGCCTCCATCCAGGGCTTCGTAAGAGCCAGCCAGCCTGCAGGTAACACAACATTCTCAGGCATTAAGTGGCTCTTAGAAGGGGTCTAATTTGGTTTAAATGTCTCACCAAGGGAAAAACAGAACAAATGAAAGCAAAGCAGCAGATTGCAGACAAACCCTTGCTGGGTTTCTAGGAAAGGAGTGGAATGATCTTTAAAGGCTTTAGGCTGCTAAAGCAGAGTGCATTGCACTCTCAGGATTCACCTCCTCCATGCAGATGGAAGGAGAGGTTTTCAATCTATTTTTCTAGGTTCTGTATCAGCAGCAAACCTCAAATCTCTAGAAACTATGGAAGACTCGAAAGACAAAGAGAGAGAAGGGACAGTCCTGAGGAGTAAAAAGGCAATGAAACAGCTCATACTTTGCATAAGCCTTCTCCAGTAATGCACTCCAGAATTCATTTTTTACATTGGAATGGCAGTAGATCAGCTTCCCATCCATGGTTGGCAGCAGATCATCAACCACCACCTCTGTCCACTCCCCAAAGCACCAGAAACGGAAGCGGAAAATCCCGGCGTATTTCTGGGGGTTTTTGGGGTCCCACTCTTGTTCACTGTGGTCTGGAATCACCTGAGAAGCACAGGAGGGAAGGTTCACCACATGCACAGGGTAAGGGTTCCTCAGAGGGCAGAGTGCCCTGGAGCAAGCACTGTGCTGCTGGTGAGCTTCACGAGCAGCTGACCTTAAGTAGATGAAGCAGGGGAAAAAATGGTGAATTTGGTATAAAATCTAGTTCCACTCCAAAGAGTCTTTTAGGAAAGTAGAATTCAAGTTGATGTGCAGAGAAGGACAATCAGAACCCACTGCACTCTCTGGCTTTGCTGTTTCTCTGCTTTGGTGCTCAGTGGGACTGGAGTGGGGAGAGCTGAGAACATGAAAAATGAGCTTGTGAAGAAAGGGAAGACTTGATAGCACCAAAATTCACCACTCAGAAGAGGCACATTAGTCCTAGGGGGAAGAACACTGGCTGACAGGCAGGGAAAGCACCAGTGTTGAGCTCTATTTGATGCACCAAGCACACTGCTCACCTACCTGCTGCCAGAGGGTCTTCCTCAGAGCCAGGCAGGAGCATGCAGCCACAAACCAGCAGTTGCCCAGGATGCCTTGGTGCAAGTCATGGGAGCTGATTCCATTGACAAACAGGTGGGGGTCTTCACACAGGTCCTAACAAAGCCAAACACAGGTTACTGGAAACTCTGCTCCAGAAATGATCACAGAATCCTTCCAGCTACCCCTGTCCACACTCCCCCTGCATCACATTCCCACTGAAGTGGGGAGTTTCTGTACCAAGAAGTGAAACCCCCCCTGGCACTGAGTACATTTGAAATTCAGGGCATACAGGAGTATTTCAGTTCTTACAAAGAGATTGCATTGCCTCATCTAAACACCAGGACTTGCCAGTTGTTTTTTGCCAGAGTTCCCAGTTCTGTCCCTCAGCTGAAGGTGACCTTGGAGGACTGGAATGAACACAATTTGAAGACTTATTTGGCATTGGGGCAGTCAATGCACTGAAATTAAGTGAAAGGAGAAGCAAGAAGTATTACAGGGAAAGGCTTTGACCAAAAAAACCAATCAAACAACAAAAACAGCCACAAAAATCCAACTAACCAACAAAAAACCCCACATAACAACAACAGAAAACCAACCCCAAACCATCAAGAAAGGGTAGGAAATGATGCTACTGACACCAGAACTCTAAGTTCTTCTTCCTTCACTGCCACTCCCATAGGTGACACACTGGAAACCCTCCAGTTAGGAGGGTTAGCAGGAGTTACTGGAATGCCCTCTACCACCCAGTACCAAAGACAGAGAATATACATCTGTGAAACAAGCACCTCAGCCTCCAGGTCTCATCCTTCTGGTTTACCTGGCTCCCATCACAACCACTCATTCCTCCCCTCCCCTTGCTCTCCCTCTCTGTTTCCAGGCAGAGTCTCAGCAGAGCACAGCTGGCTCCTCCTGGGATGTCTCCCTGCTGCTCCCCAGCTTGCCCCTTGCTGCTGTGTGCCCTGCAGACCAAGGCACTCCACGGAGCACCTCAAGCATCACTGAACACAGGAGAGCCACAGGGGGACACTCTGCAGCAGCATTGTGCTCATTACCAAGAAATCCTTGGTAGATGTTGTTCTCCTGAACAGATATGGAGGTGTCCTCAGTCCCAGAGAGAACCTCCCAAGCAACCCTTCAGAAAACAGGTAATCTGACTGGCCCATAACTGATATGGAACCTACTGGTTTCAACCCAGGGACTGCTTGTGACACTCCTGTGAATCATTGCTTTTTCTGGCTGGCTGAGAGGGTGGAAGAAATTCTGCTCTTTCACAATGGAAGAAAAACCTTCAATCAGAGCCCTGTTGGAAGGAGATGATCTTATAAGCAGGCAATAGAAATGCAGAATAACTAACTCCCCCTCATCTTAAAATGGCAGCAGACTCCCAATTTACTGCAATATTCCCTCTCTGTTATTAGCAACAGAGTAAGGAACTGTGCTCCTCACCTCAGGGGTTCCCACCACCCTTTGGTGACTGCAGATGATGATACCAAAGTATCAGGAACACAGCCCAAGCATCTCAAAACCCTTCCCTCTGTCCTTTGATGGGACTGGTGGCAGCTTAACTTGCTCTCCAGGAGGAGCCACCTCAGTGCTGAGCTGAAAGCCTGTTCTCCTGGGCAGCCTGGAGTCAGCTCAGGGTCTGTGATGCACAGAGCTGCTGCTCTGTTCTTGAGGCAAATGGTATTTTTGGCATCAGGCTTTTCTCATTAAGTAACAATTGGTATTAATTTTAACTGCCTCTTGGGAAACCAGTGAGTGAGCATTCCATGCCATTGTTCTCCTGGCAGCATTTCTTACATGTGTCTTCACTTAGAGAAATGTCAAAGCTTATTAACAGACCTTAATAAAAGCCTGAAAAACAACATGGTGCCTACGAGGGAAAGTGACCCTGCACAGATACTGATCTGCAGCATGGACAGACCCATTCACCCTGCTGGCTGCCCTGCAACAGGAACTTCAGGCTGGCCCCACATCCAGCTGCTGTCAGTCACCCTAGCTGCCTGTTGCAGGGGCTGACATCAGTTGGCTCCTTGTTTTTCAAGGTGGTAGCACACATTCCAAACTCAGCTTGGGTAGGTTCCAGTTCCACGATCCCATTTCCATGCATCTCTGGCAGTAATAATTTCCAAACAAAAAAGTTTGTTTTTCTTTTCAAAATATTCTTCTGTTAGAGTAATAAACAAGGGATTGATTGAGCCTGGGAGTTCAAGTTGTCCAAACTTCTCTGTCACTAGAGGAAGAACAAACCTTCACTGGTTTTAAAAGAAATGAAGCACTACCATGTATTACCAATAACTTGTTTGCTTTGCTAAAAATAACCACATTCAACTATCATTTTTTAACATTGAAGTGTGCCTTGCAACTCACACAGTCCTCAGAGAAAAACCAGAGCTGTGTGTGTCAGCTGCCAAACATCTGGCTGAGATTAGCATTTGCTGACCACTGGGGTCCAAAGCAAACACAGAACAGCAGCCCTTAGGAACAGCACCTCCCTCTTTCCACCAGTCACCAAATTCTTCAGGATCCTGTTTGACAAACCCTTTATAGCAAGCTGCACAGTATCCCTGGGTTTCTGAGAGTAAAGCACAGAGTGAGGAAGTGCCATGAGCTCTGCTTGCCTTGTCACTGCAGTTCCAGCTCCTGGGGCTGCCACTGCTCAGAGGAGATGCACAGGAACCATCAGGTGAGAGCTGGAGCTGATTTCAGCTCTCTGCTCCCTTCTGGGCCTTGTGCTTTTCACCACTTAGGCAGCAAAACAAATTCTAAGGTAGACTTTGGAGATGGAATTAGCTATCTAAACCACTGAGTGTTATTTAAGTGTATTATTATTATTACTTATGAGGATCTGGAAGCATTTTTGGTTGCCCTGAGCATATGAAAAATAAAACAAACCCAAAACCCAAACAAAAAAACCCCTTTCCCAATAATGCAGTGATAACTGAGGATAGCTGGGGACCAAGCCAACTTCCATCAGAGATATTCCAAGGAAGAAACATGAGGTATGGCCATGGCACCTCAGGAGACTTGATGCCTTCTCTCCCTTGCAACCCAAGCACCTAAAGGCTTAGGTTCCGAGTTCCTTTGCAAACGCAGTGGTTCCCTTTCCTCAGGATCAGCCCACATCATCTGTGCTGGAAAAAGGGAGAAATATCTTCACATTTGCAAGAAAAAACTTCAAGGAGGCTGTTGGGTGTCATTAATGTAGAACAGCCTCACCATTGCTGACATGCCACCACTAACAACAGCAATTGTTCTGTTATCCAGGCCCGTGGGGAGCATTCCACCCTCCAGGACTGAGCTCTCCCCACTTCTCCCCTTATGCATGTGATGAAATAAACACCATCTGCAGAGCTATAATTAGGCTGTACACAGCCTGAAAGTGAGGTAAGAGGTTACAGGGGCTCATGGCTCTGCTGAAAACAGACACACTTCTTTTCATACCAGACTTTGATTTACATGACAGGGGTCTACGTGTGTCACCCCCCATCCTGCCTAGGCTCCAAATAGCTGACAGAGTCACTCAGCCAGTGCTGCTGGCAGACACTCCCCAAACCCTTTTTCTGCTTTTAATGGGTTCATTTTTTGGCAACAAACTGGTTAACAGGCAGACTGGGAGCCCACTGAGCAGTCTGGAGATGACACTCAGCATGGGAGCACATGAAATGACAGTGGGAGACACCTTGACAGGGGAGTCCCAACACTTGCCCAGTGTCCAAACTGGCTCTGACCTCCCTGTGACTGGAGCTTCTCTAACCTGCAGCTAAGAGAGCCCATGAGGGGCAGTCCCCATGCTCCCTCCACTGCTCAGCCAAGAGTGCACTGCTGGGCTGCTCTAGACTTCTGTGGATGGAGAGAACAATCAGTTACCTTTCCTTTCCACAGCACCTCCTCATATCATCTCTGAACCTCTAACAAGTCTCTCATCTGAGCTGGTTCTTCATGATGAGCAGCAGTGAAGTGTGGTGCCCAAACCCAGCTGAGGCTTCAGCAGTGCTGAGCAGAGCTCAGTGCTTTTCCTTACTGAGGCTGGGGTGCCACTTTTCCCTCTTTTGCACATTTAACTTGTGTTCAGCCTGGGATCCACCCTCTGATCCTATTCTCTGGACTTGTTCCCTTGCCATTCTTCCTCCCCAAGCCATGAAGTCTTTTAATTCCAAAGCACTGTACTGGGTTGTATTGATGAAGTGATGCTGAATTCCATTCTATTTATTCTACACTATTTTCCCTAGACATCAGGATAAGTTTGAACTCTTCAACCTTGTCAATTGGCCTGTGATTCTGTCCCAGTCTGCATTCCTGTAGATGCCTTTCTGGCCCCTCATCCAAGTGGTAATGAAAATACTGAAGAGTACCAGACTAAGGGAGAATTCTGTAGGACTCCATCAATACAACAGCAGTTTGAGAGGGTTCCAAGTCATTTATTCCATCAGCTATGCATGTCCATTACAGAAGTCTGAGTTAATCCAAATTTTCCTACTTTGGAGAGGCCTATCAGATATTGCCAAAGTCTTCTGTAAGTCAAACTACATCAGATCCACTCTCAGTGACAAGGTTTGTCCCACCCTGTGCTGGATGGAGATGAAGCTGGTACAGAGCAGCCTGTCTGACACAATGGATTTTGAGATACAATCTGTACCATCAGACTAACCCATCTGCTTACATCTGATAAATCACAGTCAGGAGTTTCACTTAGATGGAAAAATGATGGGACTGTAGCACAAAGATGAAAGATAGCAACTTATCTTTTCTTTGCCATGACAGATCTCCCTTGGGAAATTTCAAACCTGTGTAAATCATGGGAGACAACAGACATCCCTTTAGAAAAGAAAGAAGGGGGTTTATTTGAGATCAAAAGCCCCACAGAAGAGTACAGGAGATAACTGATTAACCACATACCTTGACTTCAGGTTAGAGTCCCAGAGTAATTTAGCTCAAGGAAAAAGTTCCCCTTAGGTCTGAGGATGCAACTCTTGGCCTAAGTATTGCCAACAACTACAAAAAAATATGCAGTATTGGTTACAAAGGAGAAAGACACTGGAATTGTTCATTAATTCATTATTTGTCTTCACAGACATTAACTGAACCTGCCCTGTAAAGCATGATGGGATATCTGAGAAAAGGGAATGATTATTTTTGAATGGATTAGGGTCTGTCAGCTGGCTCAGATAGGAAAACAGAGATTCAAGAATTCTTTCCATTTTCTTCTCTAGTCCCATCCTCATGTCACACTGAGTCAGCTCCTGCAGAGAGCAAGGCCTGTGGAGGGAAGCAAGGGCAAATTCTACCCTTCCTGAATATGGATGCAGAAATTCAGCTCTGGCTACAGCACAGCAGGAACCAAGCTCATCTGCAAAGGCAGCAAAGCCAGCACTTACTCTGAGGTTGTGTAGCTGAAGAGGTAGAAGGATTGTCTATCCTAAATCCCAGCTGTGCTGGCATGCTTGTAGAAACCCTCTCCAGACCAGGCTCTTTGCCAAGGCAACTGCAGGAAGCTCTAAAGAGAAAAATAACTGAGTCCAACTGTGATGGATACCTCAAAGCATGGAAAAAAAAAAAAAGGCAAAAAAAAAAAAAGCTTTTGCAACCTTGTTATGCCTGAAAAAAACTCTGCCTGTGGAGTAAGAGAAGTCTTCAGTTGCAAGCTGGCCCTGTGGTAGAGCTCTAGCCCCTCAAAGGACAGTTCTCAGAGATACTTTCATCAGGAGAAAACCAGGGTCAGAGTTGCCCTGGCTGAAATCAGGAGTGGCTTGATCTGCAGTGCTGCTGCACCACACACATCCACACTGGGAAGGTTCAGCCCTCAGGTCTCTGGCCATCCTGAGCTTAGGATGGGGAATTTCTCTGTAAGCTTCACACCCACTGTCCAGCAACCTCAGTTCCTGAGAGAGAGAATGCCCCAAAGTGCTTAAGAACATTTCAAAGAAGAAATCCAAGGGAGGAGTGTGCCAGTTTGCTCCAGCCTCATGTGAGAGAAAACCCAGTGATCTGGGGATTGAGAAATGCTTCCTCTCCATCCTCCCTCCTCCAATAAATCCTGTGACAAAAGCAAATGCATCACAGGCATTTTTATGGTGTTCTTCTTTACCTAATTTTCCTCCCACTACCTACTTGGGGTAGTGCTGACTCAGGGAGGGATGTGGGTTGCAGCCAGGACAAAAGTATTTCAGGAGGATCCGAATCTGTGTTTTGGAAGGAAGAAAACCCAAACACTGGGCAACACAGTGAGTACCTTGGCTGCCTCTGGGTTCCACCTGAGCCTTGGAGTGCCAGAGCTGCTCTCCTCCAAAACAGAGCTGCTCTCCTCCAAAATGGTACCACAGCCATGGGCTGACCTTTTCCTGAACCTCAGAAACAAGTGTTTCCTGGAGCTTTACAGTCTGCTGCCACTTCATCCCAGAAATCACTCAAAACTACAAGGAAAGAGTTTCTGTTCTCCCAGGAGGGGTATGGCACCATCTCTTGCAGCACTACCTGACTTTGTGATGCTCTGGACCCATGTTCTAAAGAACTGCAGCACATTTATTTTTAGAGAAGAGCTGTCTTATTTGGGGACAGCATTTTTTTTCCCTCACTGAACCTGCCAGACAACCACCTTTTCCCCCTGCCTTCTTCCCCTTGGACCTTTTCCCTTCTCTGAACTCAGTGCTGCAATTTGTGTTGCTTTTCCTCATGAGCAGCAATCAGAGATGTCATTCTCAGCAGGGTACTGACCTCAGGGATCAGTCCTGCTCTCTCCTCTAGTCTCTGAGCATCCCTGTAACCAGAAGACAAGTTCTTTCCAAGGGCAATTTACAGTCATGACTTTGCCACCTCTCTCATGGTGTGAGCACTAGAGATGCCTGTTTATTGAGCATGTAAATCAAGGCAATGGTTCAGAATGGGCCCACACCTTTTAAACAGCTACCACACCAATGCTCTCCTTCTGCCTTTGAAGAAGATCTCAGCAAATAAACCCACTAACAGGCATCACAAAAGCAGACCCAGGTAGGTAGGGGCAATGCAGCCAAAGTAGCACAGGGAAAAATCTAGAATAACTGTTGTAGAGGTTATTTTATCTTACACTGAGGAGGACTCTTGAGGAAATAGACG